>APFE031670915.1:188936-205827 GCA_000404065.3 Pinus taeda
ATAGTTGTCACATGCATGCAAGCATTAACAAACTATATTTTATTATTTTAACAACTTGTTAAAATAATCTAACTGGACTTGACTAGTTAGAACTAAGTCAACTGATTCTCTCATTATAGAACTCACACTTATTCCCTCAATCAGTGGAGGAAATTAAGGATAAATTCCTCAATCAGTGGGGCAACTCATGTGCATGCTCAAAAAGACTTCAAATTTGAATTTCCTTAACTAATTAACTCAACTGAATTAATTAATTAATATTTCCAACTGGTGTTAAGACCAAAATTAATTTTACTTCCTATAAATAGACTAGGGACTGTTATAAATAGGAGGGGACCCAGAAATGTTATTTTTAGAACTTTCTATTTTTAGCAGTTTCCCCTCTCACCCAATGTGGCCAATGACCTCACTGGCCAAACTGCTATTTTTAGCAGGTCTATTTTTAGCACATTCTAAATTTAACATTTCTTGTTGCACATTTTTCAACATTCCCTCTAAACAAGAAAGGCTTTCTCTTGAACCTGATCCTATAACTCTAGAATGTTCTACATGCAACACATCTACCCAATCCACTTGCTCCAACAACACTTGGAACAAAAACACTCCCAACTAACCACTTTGTTGGGCTAGGAACGTACTGTGATGCTGAAGCTCTACTTGCTGCTGACAAGTGCTCCTTCTCTGACATTTGTGCTACTACAACATCTCCATGCATCTCGCACCATTGCACACCTCTCACATTGTTGTAGCCTACTAGCTATGCACTATCCTGGGATTCCCTGCACTGTCACCCTCTCTACCGCTCCATCTGCATCTATCTCTATCCAATCAGTCAATTCCTGCTACTCCACATCAGGGCTCCTGTAGCAAGGTCTCACCCACGAGGTTGGGTACCTCAAGGATCCTATTAGCTCTGCTATGAACTTCAACATTTGGAAGACTAAAGATCAGCTCGGCCATGTGTTTATACAGAAAACGCAAATCTCAGCAGTCTTTTCCTCCCTTCTCCTCCATTTTCCTTATACTCCATGACCCCACCATCTTTGTTTCTCCTTCTAATACCTCTCCATTCCCTGTTTAAACCCTCTGAAACCCAACAAAGCCCATGTTTAGCTCCCAGTCCTTAATCGCAAAGCGCAAAGTCTAAACCCATAAGACCATGATCATGTGCCCTCGCGCCTCCATAACCCATCATCACTCGTCATAGCAACCGTTGATTTACTACACCCCAATCTGATAGTCCCACACCACACATAACTCGCCCAGTTGTTCCCCGTCGTCTGATCATCCCCGCCGCGATCAGACGGTAGTCGCTCCACCCAATCCCATGATTTTCCTGTGCATTAACCCATGGGAAACGCGGTTTTCATCACGTCCCATCTGCCACGCGTCGCCCGATGTATGTGATCACTCGCTTTTGTATGTTTACCACTCGCCTCCGAAAAACGGTGCAGGCAATACCGCTTACCACCCGACCGTCATCCCTGCTCGTTAACCCTCCTACATATCTTTCGTCCAATGACCATTGGATCTACCCAACTGGGATCCAACGGCTCACAATCTTCTATCCCCTACCTCCTCCCGATAGCTTCCACCATGAGATATTCACCGTTGATTTGCGCGATTTGATGGCCATATTTGTTCCTCCATTTTGTTCGTCCGCCATGAAGTCTCCATGCTCTTGACCTACAACATGTACCCGAGAAGGACAATGGCGATTAGCTACCAAGTACTTTGCGTGGTTACTACTTCAACTACTACATTCAAGGAAGGATGGCCGAAGGATGAAAAGGTACAAAGCTTCGAGCAGTTAAAACATTCATCAGGCATGGAATTTCATACATATTTTACTCCACCTTCTCGAGGAGTACAACAGAACACCAAAGAATGTCAATTAATTCATTGAAGCAGCAGATCGTAGCAAAGGCTCGTTTTAGATAGTTAATGTGGTTGGTGGTCCATTATGACCCCTCCATGCATAGAATAACAGAACATTTTGTAATGAAACTCCATATATACCCAGAAAAGAGATGTAATCAAGGTTGATGGTTTTGGTTTTGATGTAAGGTTCAACTTTTGGAGACTGTAGCTACTATGATACTTGTAATGTCTGGTCTTCATTTTTAGCTAATACAAGCTTCTTTTGTTGTTAATTGCTCACTTTCCATTTCTACTATGTTCTAGGTTGTGCCTGTTATGCATTTGTTCATGTGCTCTTGATATTTAGCATTAGAGGGGTTGTCATCCCACCTCTGTGTTAGAATCTTGTATGTATTATTGAATGCGTTATGCAGGTTTCTTTTTACTTAGTATCAGAGAGCTGTCATCCTATCTGTGCATTAGGAAATAGATTTGCAGACCTATTTATAGGTTGCAGCCGGCCATCACATGGTCTTGTGTATCTGCTGGTGTGGTCAGTATTCTTCATATTCACTTAATCCTCAAACTGTGAGTAATTAATTGTCTAAAGCCTTGTAGTCTGGGGGTGTTCACCCATGTCTGGAGTTAAGCATAGTAGGAGTGGTTATCTAGCTTGAATATGCATCATTCCTTCCATTCAACCATTTCCAACATTATGTTGAGTTTGTAATGTTCTCGAGCATCTCCGAAATACAACCTAGGAGAGTTTCTTGGGGTGATAACATTAATTGGTGCCATTGCTGGGGAGAGGAGATTGAAGCTCAGCTTCCCTGGGAGACGACACAATTCTGGATTTTGATGATAGACAAAGTCTGGGCACATTTCTAGTTGTAATCATCTATCTGGTGACTCTACTGGAGGACCTACCTAGTGGCGACTCCACATTGCAGTTCTGGCTCAGTTTGTGAGGCATACTTGAAGAAATCCTCAGAAATCACCAGTTGACCCAGTGCTTGACCCTGAGAAGATCGTTAAGTAGAAGAAAACATCACAGAAAGGAGCAAAAGGATCAGGTAAGCCCAAGAAATCCTATGTATCTTTGCAAGAGGGGGCTATAGTTGAGAATGTATCATTTGAAGAAATAGAGCCTAGTATTGCTAGTGAAAAATCACCTGCAGAGATTCATACAGCTCCTTGTTCAATTAGTTCCCCTTTGGATCTCAGTCCAAAGAAAGTCTCTTGTACAGTCCATCACATTCCTTTGTCTCTGCCATCCATTTCATTGTTTCCCACTATTCAATCCACCAGTATCCTTTCACCTACCCCAGTCATGGCAGGCCAGCAAGCACCCACAAGGATAGAAAGAATTGTTGCTGCTAGATATGGACCTTTGGTATTGCCTGTTCCTTTGAATCCCATGCCTGCAGGAGAATACCAAAAATATATGCCTAAGTTTATTGGTACAGAGGGAGTAACAGCTGAAGAACACCTTGAGGCTTTTTATAGTTATGCTGATAACAGGATATTAGTGAAAATGATGTATGGATGAGAGTTTTTGTCCAGAGCCTTGATGGAGAGGCTAGGAAATGGTTCAGAGAATTGACCCCTAGATCTATTGCTGATATTGAAGCCTTAGATGATGCATTTTTGAAGCACTAGGGAGATAAAAAGGACTTGCTATATTACCATACTGAGTTTGGTAACCTGAAAAGAGAAAATGGGGAATCATTTCCTGATTTTAATAAAAGATTCAATCGTATGTATAGTAAAATACCAGCTGAGGTAAAGCCAACACCCACCTCAGCCAAACTCACTTATGCCAATGCTTTTGACTTTGATTTCTGCTTATTGTTGAGAGAAAGAAGATGTGCCACTCTGGCTGATATGCAAGATGCAGCTCTAGAAGTAGAGTCCAACATTATGGCTGCAGAGAAAATTAAAAGTCATGCTGACAGAAGAAGGCAGAGATGTGAGGCTTCTTCTTCCTCTACTTCATCATCAGAGCCTAAATTAGACAAAATGACTAGAATGATAGAGTCATTAGCTGTTGATATATCTAAGCTGAAGGTTGAACAGAACTCAGGAAAGACAAGACAGAACACATTTTCTCCAAGAAATTCAAATCCATTCAGAAGAGAAAATGAACAACTACAAATCATTCAGAGGGGAAAAGAACCAAATGAAGAACATAAAATTAAAGCTCCTTTTCAAAATTTAGTCATGGAGGAGGAGCAATTTGAAGATGAGGATGAAATTCACTATATGGAAGATAAAGGCAGTGCTGCCTTTTTGACATTGGCTGCATGCGAAGAAGTTTTGCTGCTGAACCAAACCAGTCAGGAGTGGGACAGAGAGGCTGTTCTGCAGACTAGTGAACAACAAAGGTATAACCTGAGGTCAAAAGAAAACAATGTCAAGGAGAATTCTGCCCAAAGAGCTGCTATCCAAACAGAGTCACAAAATACCAGACAGAAGAAACCAGCAGTTGATCCAATCATCCTAAAAGCACCATCTCAAGAGGTAAGAGGTCATAATAAGTCCCCTTCCCCTTTCAGTATTCAAGCAGAAGTCCAAAAGTTAAAAATATCTATGCCCCTGTTGGAACTTGTAAAGAGTGAAGTGTTTAGAAAGCCTATCCTTGAAGCTCTTGAGTTGAAAGCTACACAAACCTCCACTGACTCTGTCAATTTGCAAGATGATAAACCTGCAGTTGTGCTCAGCCCAATGATCGAACCTGCTGATGATAATTCTCCATCCTTTTGTATCTCCTTGACCATTCATGACAAAATCCTCCATAATTGCCTGCTAGACACAGGGGCTAGCCACAATCTGATGCCAAAAGCTATCATAGAAGAGTTGGGCCTTGATATCACTAGACCATACCATGATATATTCTCATTTGATTCAAGGAAAGTGAAATGCTTGGGACTAATAAAAGAGCTAGCCTTTACCCTAACTCAACTGCCCATGAAGAGCATGGTAATGGACATTGTAGTGGTAGATGTCCCTCCTAAGTTTGGCATGCCGCTGTCCAGAGGATGGATTAAGAGACTAGGTGGGACATTACAGAATGATTTATCTTATGCTGCTATCCCAGTCTTTGGAGGAGAAAGTAGGAGATTGTACAGAGAAGCACAGCTGGCGTACATCATCAGTGATGAAAAGAATCCTTCTAATCATCCTATTTATGCTGTGGACATTGATTTTGGAGCGTGTATCCTCCAAATAGAAGAATCTCAGAAGGCCTCAATGCATCTCAAGAAACAAATAGTTTAGGTCGACGAAGAGCAAGGAAGTCAAGTTTGGGAGATTTTCTTTGATGGAGCATGTTCCAGGGAGACTGCAGGAGCAGGGGTGGTGTTGATATCTCCACAACAAGAAAGCACACAACTGTCTTTTAAGCTAGCCTTCCAAGTCACAAACAATATAGCAGAATACGAAGCTCTGATATTGGCCTTGAACGCAGCTAAAGACAAAGGAATCAAGAACATAAAGGTGTTTGGAGATGCTGATCTGATCATTCAACAGGTGAACAAAACATTTCAGGCAAAGCACCCAAGGCTAAAAGCATACAGAGATGAGGTAGGGAGACTTAAAGACTCTTTTGATAGTTTTTGTATCTCATACATCCCTAGAGCCAAAAATCAGCTTGCTGATTCCCTTGTTGTGTCTGCTAGCATGTTCATCCCTCCTATGCCTCCCAGACTTGTTTATGAAGTTCAAATGAAATATAGACCATCCTTGCCTGACAATGTCTAGCATTGGAAAGTTGTTGATGATGATGATGAAGTGAATAGATTCTTGCAAGTCATTGATGAATTTTCTGAAATGAAAATTGACCAAGATAATGAAGCCTTGGAAGAAAACCCCAAATCTCAGCTTAGAAATAGAATTGGAAAAAACAACATTGTCCAACTTCCCAGCAATTATATACCTAAGGGTCTAATTCCTCTAGAAAGACTGTTTGACCAAAATGATGTACCTTACAAGACTGCTCAAAAGGAAGACCAATCTGCAGTCCGTAAGCATAATATAGGGAGTCCAGGTCAGCCTAGATATATAAATCTGTCCACTCATCTGTTTGCTGACCAAAGTTTAGAATACTGCAATTTAATGAAGCAATTTGTTGATGTCTTTGCATGGGAGTATAGTGACCTGAAAACGTATGACAAGAAGATTATATAGCATAAAATTCCTCTAGAGAAAGACACCATATATTTCAGACAGAGGCTGAGACCAATAAATCCTATTCTTCTCCCTCTAATTGAAAAATAAATCAAGAAGCTATTGGCTGCCAAAATCATAGTTCCCCTCAGATATTCGAAATGGGTAGCCAACCTAGTAGTGGTGAGGAAGAAAAGTGGAGAAATCAAACTTTGTGTTGATTTCATAAACTTAAACAAATGCTCTAAGAAAGAAAACTATCCTCTACCCAAGATGGAGCATTTGTTGTAGAAGGTCTCAGGGACCAAAGTGATGTCTTTCCTGGATGGATTCTCAAGCTTTAATGAGGTCATTATACATCCAAATGACCAAGAAAAGACTGCATTCACCACTCCTTGGGGCACTTTTATGTATGCCAAGATGCCTTTCGGATTGATGAATGCTAGAGCCACTTTTCAGAGAGCTATGGATATAACATTTGTGGGAGAGAAGGATAAATTTGTTCTTATCTACCTTGATGATATAACAATATATTCCAACATCCATCATGACCATTTACAACATTTGAAGAAAGTGTTCCTGAAGTGGAGAAGGTTTGGGATTTCAGTCAATCCTAAAATGTCACAGTTTGCTTTAGAAGAAGGCAAGCTGTTAGGACAAATTGTTTCTACTGCAGGTGTCTGAATTGACTCAGAGAGAGTCAAGTCCATACAGACTTTATCTATCCCAAGATCAAAGGAGGATATCCAATCCTTTCTTGGCAAAATAAATTTTGTGAGGAGGTTTATCCCAGATTTTGCAGAACTTATGAAACCTATTACCTCCATGTTGAAAAAGGGGTCAGAGATCAAATGGACTGAGGCAGCAAGAAAATCATTTGATTCCATTAAAAAGGTCATTATGGAAGCCCCCACTCTAAGCAGTCCAGATTACAGCAAGAAGTTCCATATATTCTCATTTGTCTCTGAGGACACCCTTGTAGCAGTATTATTGCAAGCAGACGAAGAAGGTTCAGAGCATCCGGTAGCATTTTTCAGCAAGACATTAAGGGATGCTCAGCTGAGGTATGATATCATTGAGAAACAGGCGTATGCTCTTATCAAGTCTTTGAAAGCATTTAGAATTTACATTCTGTATTCCAAGATAATTGCATATGTACCCTCTGCTGCAATAAAAGAGGTCTTAACACAACTTGATGTTGATGGAAGAAGGGCTAAATGGATTGCAAAGTTGATTGAATTTAATATAGAACTGAAGCCCACCAAAACTGAAGCCCACCAAACTGGTTAGAGGTTAGGGTCTTGCTAGATTATTAGCTAAAGAAAATTGCAGAACATTGGACATAAATCTCATAAGCACAGAAGCTGAAAATGGTCAAACAGAGGAAGAGGAAGCAGCTGAACCAGAGAGAAAGCAGTCAGTGGCAGAAAATCTAGCTTCTTGTGGTTGGTATTCCGTAATAGTTAAATTCTTGCTGAGGCTAGAAATCCCTCCCAGCTTTACTCAAAGTCAAGCCAGAACTATTAAGCTTAGAGCAGCTAAATATTGCATTAGTGAAAATCTGCTCTATTGGAGGGATCCATCTGGAGTTCTTTTAAGGTGTCTGGATAAAGAAAAAGCTATAGAAGTTATGCAGCGATTTCATTCCAGCATGTGTGGAGGGCACCATTATTGGAAGACTACAGGTCACAAAATCCTCAGAGCTAGATATTATTGGCCCTCCTTATTTTCTGATGTATTTTCGTTTGTTAAATATTGTGATAGGTGCCAAAGATTTGAAGGGAAACAACAGTTGAAGTCCCTACCCTTAAAACCAATACATACGAGAGGACCTTTTCAGCAGTGGGGCTTGGATTCATTGGTGAAATCAATCCACATTCCAGTGGCCAACACCGATGGATATTAGTAGCCACTGATTATTTTACTAAGTGGATTGAAGCAATCCCCACCAGAAAGGCTGATCATAATGTGGTCATGAAGTTTTTGACAGAGAATATCTTCAGAAGATTTGGTTGCCCACATAAATTAATCACAGATAATGCAGCAACCTTCAGGGCAAAAAAATTGGTGGACATGTGTGATTCAATGGGTATTAAATTGGTTCATTCCACCTCATACTACCCTCAAGGCAATGGTCTAGCAGAATCCTCTAACAAAAGCCTAATAAGGATAATTAAGAAGCTGTTGGAGGACAATAAAAAGAACTGGAATTCTAAGCTCAAGTATGCACTATGGGCTGACAGAGTGACCATTAAGAAATCCACATGAAATTCTCCATTCAGGCTGGTGTATGGCACTGAGGCTATTTTCCCAATTCAGTTAATTCTTCCTGTGGCAAAGTTTCTGCAACCAGAACAGAATGAGGAAGAAAATATGGCACAAAGGATCACTAATTTAGCAGAGGCACATCAAATTAGAGAACATCTGGTTGAAAATTCTGTAGCACATCAGAAAAAGATCAAGGAAGCTTTTGACAAAGGGACAAAGGCAGATAATTTTCAGGTCGGAGACTTGGTTTTGAAGTGGGATGCACTGAAAGAAAAGAAAGGCAACCATGGAAAGTTTGATGATTTCTGGACAGGCCTTTTGTTATTTCTTAGATCCAAGGGAACAATACCTTCATACTACAAAGTATGGGAGGGGAAGCAGTTTTTGACGGCCCAATTAATGGGCGTTTTTTGAAAATTTATGTTGTTTCAGGTCTTGGGCCTTAAAATTGTAAATATGTTGTTTTATCAGTTTAGTGTAAGCATAGTTAGACTCCATGCCCAATGGAACACTAGGAATTTTGCTAATTTATTTTTCACAAGAAAGGCATTGATCTGCAAGTTCTTGAGATCTCACAGGGAGGATCTCAACCCCAGAAGGAGCCAGTGTTAGCTCTGCTATGAACTTTAGTGTTTGGAAGACTAAAGATCAGTTCGGCCATGTGTTTATACAGAAAAGGTAGATCTCAACAGTCTTTTCCTCCCTTCTCCTCCATTTTCCTTATACTCCATAACCTCACCATCTCTATTTCTCCTTCTAAAACCTCTCCATTCCCTGTTTAAACCCTCTGAAACCCAACAAAGCCCCTGTTTAGCTCCCAGTCCTTAATCGCAAAGCGCAAAGTCTAAACCCATAAGACCATGATCATGTGCCCTCGCACCTCCGTAACCCATCATCACCCATCATAGCAACCGTTGATTTACTACGACCCGATCTGAAGGTCCCATGCCACACATAACTCACCCAGTTGTTGCCTGTCGTCTGATCATCCTCGCCGCAATCGGACGGTAGTCGCTCCTCCCAATCCCATGATCTGCCCGTGTATTAACCCGCAGGAAACATGGTTTTCGTCACATCCCATCTACCACGCATCGCCCGATGGATGTGATCGCTCGCTTTTGTATGTTTACGAATCGCCTCCGAAAAGCGGTGCGGGCAATACCGCATACCACCCAACTGTCATCCCCGCTCGTTAACCCTCCTGCATATCTTTCACCCGGCGACTGTTGGATCTACCCGACTGGGATCCAACGGCTCACAATCTTCTATTCCTTACCTCCTCCCAATAGCTTCCGCCATGAGATCTCCGCCATTGATTCGCGCGATCCGACGGCCAGCTTTGTTCCTCCATTTTGTTCATTTGCCATGAAGTCTCCATGCTCTCGACCTGCAACATGTACCTGAGAAGGACAATGGCGATCAGCTACCAAGTACTCTGCATAGTTACTACTTCAACTACTGCATTCAAGGAAGGATGGCTGAAGGACGAAAAGGTACAAAGCCTCGAGCAGTTAAAACATTCATCAGGCATGGAATTTCATCCATATTTTACCCCACCTGCTCGAGGAGTACAACAGAACACCAAAGAATGTCAAATTAATTCATTGAAGTAGTAGATCATAGCAGAGGCTCGTTTTAGATAGTTAATGTGTTTGGTGGTCCATTATGACCCCTCCACACATAGGATAGCAAAACATTTTGTAATGAAACTCCATATATACCCAGAAAAGAGATGTAATCAAGGTTGATGGTTTTGGTTTTGAGGTAAGGTTCAACTTATGGAGACTGTAACTAGTGTGATACTTGCAGCGTCTAGTCTTCATTTTCAGCTAATACAAGCTTCTTTTGCTGTTAATTGCTCACTTTCCTTCTCTAATCTCTTCTAGGTTGTGCCTGTTATGAATTTGTTCATGTGCTCTTGATATTTAGCATTAGAGGGGTTGTCATCCCACCTCTGTGTTAGAATCTTGTATGTATTATTGAATGTGTTATGCAAGTTTCTTTTTACTTAGTGCTAGAGAGCTGTCATCCTGTCTGTGCATTAGGAAATAGATTTGCAGACCTCTTTACTGGTTGTAGTCTACCATCACATGGTCTTGTGCATCTACTGGTGTGGTCAGTATTCTCCATATTCACTTAATCCTCAAGCTGTGAATAATTGGTGGTCTAAAGCCTTGTAGTCTGGAGGTGTTCCCCCATGTCTGGAGTTAAGCATAGTAGGAGTGGTTATCTAGTTTGAATATGCATCATTCCTTCCATTCATCCATTTCCAACATTATGTTGAGTTTGTAATGTTCCCAAGCATCTCCGAAATAGAGTTTCTTGGGGTGATAACATATCCTGCTCCTCGTCCTTGGGACGATCACTCTATATCGCCCCACCTCTTACTTGGAGGTATGGCTGCATGTGATCCCTCAGCCCACTTGGCTTGATGTTCCCCCCTATTGGAGGTCTCTACATGAGTAGATGTTCACTCGATCTCCACTCAGCTTCCCCTGTTGTGGCTGCTCCACAACCTCCTGAAGCTGCTACACCAATCGTGGCTCCTCCGTAATCATCTAAGACTTCTTATGGCTCTACATGTTGAGAGGTAATATACCCTCCCTCTCAACCACCAAGTTTCCATCAGTTGCCTTGCTACTCAAGGCTTTGCATGCATATTGAACCTCAAGAGCATACAGGTTCTTGACCCGTGAACCAATCTGCTTCACCTGTCTAGTGATGATGTGTCTAAGGAAAACCTTTCCCTTACTGAAGACTACATCATAGCCTCTATCTTCCAGCATCGCGATTGACACCAGGTTTCTCTTCAGTCCTGGTACATACTTGACATCGGTCAAGGTAAGTCGAGATCCATGCTCCCTCTGAAAAATAACCGTGCCTACACCTGAGACACTATTCTTCTCATCATGACCCATCTCTATGAGTATCTGGAGATCTTTCTCCTCCAAAGTAATAAACAAACTCTTGTTGCCAGTCATGTGGAAAGAAGCTCCACTATCAAAAAACCAACCACTTCCCACCATGGATGAAACCATGCATGTGAAGAGTGTGAAATCCAACTCAAACTGTGAAGCAAGTGCCTCACCTTCAAATCCTTCCCTGAATCCCTTCTTGGATTTCCTCCATGGACAATTGGTAGCATAATAGCCCATCTCATGACAACGAAAGCATCGCACTTTCGATTTGTCAACCTTCTTCCCATCATTGGAAGAACTGGATTCGGAAAGAGAAACCTTCTCCTTCCCCTTCTTTGCCTTACTCCCTAAGGCACAGTTATCCTCATCATGCATAGATGAAGAACTATCTCTGGTGCTCATGTTTTGAGAGTCTGAAAAGGGATTAAAAGACGACTCTAGGTTTTTTCTTTTGTTGTGATTTGTAAGAGCATGAAAATTGATAAAAGTCTACTCACATTCAAAATGAATTGTTTTTATGTTGTAACCTATTCTGCACATTAAACTCAATAAATTATCATAATTGCTCTATATTAGGGTAAAAAACACCACAAATTTTCACTTTTAAAAGGTCCTAGACATAAATATAATGCTTTAGTAACCCAAAAACTTATAAGAGTTCTAAAAGTGACTTTATCTTTACCATTTTGTTTTTACCCAGTTGGAGAGAAGAAAGAGGGCATTTTACCACCAAACTTATGAGGCTGATTCTGAGAAAACTGGTGGATGAAATCATTAACCGTTTCCTTTAGGTAAGATATATGTTCAATATCTACATTCTATTTCATTTACATTTCAATTTTAGGTTTTCATTTAAATTTTTGGGGGGTTTCTATGTTTAAAAACCCATCCTTGGGACTGTTCAGGAACTCTTCATCTAGTTTGCATAGACTGGTAATTTTTCATGTATTAAGAAACAAACCCTGTGCAAAAGCTCTCCTGAGTATCTATAAAGTTGTGCTCTATTTTCCAAAAAGTGGTTGCACAAGCACTGAGGGTTTTGAAAATGTGGAAATTCTACTCCAAAAAATCCCAAACTTGTTTCAAAAGTTATTTTAACTCCTTCTAAATGTCATTTTCAAGATAATTGACCATTCAAAAATGGAATGGAGGGAGAGAGAACATGAAGACCAAGATTCAACCTGGGATGTCCAGGATCAATGTTTCATGATTGGGGATCATCATGTCACCATTGATGTCGCTGATATATACTTTTTGACTAGGCTCTCCCATAGAGGGGTTGCTATTTCTTTATATAGGCAAAGGCTCATTATAGATACTACTTTTGGAGATCTACGACAATACTGTGGGAATGCACAACTCAAGGATGGTAGGATTGATATTCAGACTATTGGGAACCTGGCCTTGAAGACCGTAGGTTTCACTTTTAGAAAGCTATGTGGCAGCGAAACCCTTCACTTGGCCACAAAGGCCCATATGCAAACTGTCATGGAATGTTGGGAGTCCACAATCTTTAACTGGTGTGAGGTAGTGGTTGTCATTATGAAAGGAAAACTAACCATAGCTAAGAATGGTAGACTGAAGTATATTAGTTGTGGTGCCATTCTGATTTCTTTCGCTCTAGAGAGGATTCCACTCCTAAGGCCACAATATATTTTAGTGGATGAGGTAGGGCCTAGGGATCCATGGTTATTGATGTGGGTTTCTCTTATGGATTGTCACAGAGGTAATGGTCCGGTTGTGAGATATGCACCTGAGATTTTTGTATGGCTTGGTCAATAGATCATCTTGATTGAGGATTTCTCATATGCAGGGATGGATTATAGGGGTGACCTAGATATCCCGCTTCCAGTAAGGACATAGTGGGGTGACCTAGGTAAAAATTCCTCATTTTGATGTTTCTTTTTAAATTTTAAATTTTATGTGTTTTTTGTCCTTCAAGGCTACTTATTCTAAGTGCATATGCAGATGTGGGCCAAGTTCGACCAACAGGGCTATGATGTTTTCACAGGTGAGGTGACTAACCTATAGTAGTTGCAACACCCAACCTAGAGGTACCAGAGGCATTATCTGAGCTAGAACACAACCTACAAATGTTGACCATTGATATCCCACAGACTAGGACTGATGAATTGCTTCTTCTATACCAGAGGCACATAGTTGGGTTTCCAGGACTGCTTATGTGATTGTTATGCTAGGTTTCTTATGCTATAGTCTGCTATCATGATGATCATCATGCTTAGCTGCTTAGTATTTTAGGGCTATATTTTGATTTTTGTATCGACATATTCAGATAATAATGGCCATGGGGCCTTATGTCCTTGGATGACATCTTTTTGTACAACACACTCTCTACAGGCTTTATCTAATGAGGACTACTAATTTTGATTTTAGTTTATCTTGTTCAATATGTGGATGGATATAGTTTTTACTCACAAATGTTGCAAATGCCTATTTAACACGTGATTGGATAATGAATCAACCAATGTGTTTAAATTTCTTGGAATGTGTTGATATTCAATGTAATCAAACTGCCTTTCTAAAACTTGGACTCATAAAAAAATTCTTAACATTAATGAACTTCTTATTGTGTAGACATTGTTTAAATCTAATACTATGAGTTGCAAATCTAGCCTAACAATCAAACATCAAACGCCAAATGACATGGCGTCAAATAATAGTTCAACGACTGCACTATATTCTTCTATGTTGTGCGTTGATTGACCAAGGCATATCCCATGAATAGAAACCAACTCATTGTTGGGTGAATGGATGACCCAAACAGTGGAAGACAAGTTCTGAGTACTACGACTAGCACCATTAGCAAAGCCAATGTAAGTTTGAGGGAACGTCTACATATGCAAATCAAGCGTAAAACAAGATAAGAAGGGGAAGTAGTAGTGGACTGTAAAAGACGCTAAAACCACCAGACACACTTATAAAATTATAATACAAATAAGGTACAAACGTCCACGAAATATTTTATGCATAATATCTCTTCAGGTAAATGCCATTTCTGGGATTTCCCAAAGAGACACCATCATAATCGACCAGCTCATAGGCTTCTTTAGCTAATACATATTTTACAATGTAAGGACCATTCCACATAGGCTCAAATTTACCTGCACCTAATTTTTCATTTTCTTGATCATAGAACAAGACTATGTCACCTTCTGCATCACTGTTGGTTTCTAAATTTGCCTCCTTTTTACCCACCTTTCTATCCCTTTCCTATACCTATTTCATGAACTTGCCGGGTTAATTTGTACTCTAAATAACAAAGGTATACCATTGTCATGTCTTTTTGAATTATTAATCGATGAAGCATAGTCATAGGAGGTTATTGCCTAAAGCGACTTGCAAACTTAAGTTTCCTTGCATATTCAAAGGAATGATGATCAAGACCATGATTTAGTGTATGGTTACTATCAAGCTGCCAACATTATCGTTGGATATTAGCTACAATGGTGGTTTAGCCATGGAAAATTTGAAGGATGGAAAATTATCTTGAACTTTAAAAGCATTGGCAAATATTAGTAGTCCCTAATATGCAAACTATAAAATATTTATTGATATATTTGTATAAGTATTCAAATTTATTATGATTTTATATATAGTCTCTATATAATGTTGGCGATTTTTAAGGTAAAATAGTTTTATAATGTAAAATTTTGGCAAATCGTTTTTTTAGAAAAATGGGAATTGGTGAATCATTTTTTGGAAAAATCATGTAAAATTAGCCCACTTGTGAAAATTAGCCCCTAAAATTTTCCATGGGTTCTGCTTACTCACCAACACAATTTCTATCATTGTATTCTATTGTATTTCAAGAATCGTTGCGTATTTGTAGGAAGATGACTGCCGTAATCTTAGGAATTATCAGTTGTCAATTGAAATGTATAAGTAGTGTTACGAGGCTGGGAAAGCCACCACTAAGAGATATATGAGAATTTTGAACTTGTAACAACAGATCTTTGTAATTTCATTTCGATTAATGCAATTTTTGATCTTCTGAGCATTCTATAATTCTTGATCTTGCCACAACCCTGATCAAGGAGTTGGGCCAACTCTCCTAACTAGGTATTGTTGGATTAAGTGGTGTGCGTAGGTTTATTTCTGTTTTGTTATTTCCTTGTTGTTGTAATGATTTAGTAAGTGTGTTTCTATGAGTCTTAACTTGTTGTTACTCTAATTGCTGCTACAGTTATTACTTGTTGTTACACATTGTTATGTTTATGATTGAATGTTCAGTATTGGGAAGGGAATTTGTGGCCTACATATACCTTCCATGATAGCCTTGAAATAACTAGTTGATCCTTGGGCTGACATTTAATGTGGAATAGGGTGAATTGTATGATTCATATATGAACACCAACATTTTGGTCTCATTGTCGGGGAGGCTATCAAAGGTGTAGAAGTACAACCAATATTGACCATAGCACCACTCTCTCGTCCTAGGGAGGGAATTTTTTTTCCACCCTGCTCCAGGTCTTGAGCATTAGATTATTTTGTTTCTTTCATAGGAGCTACTCTCTCCTCCTCAGAAGGGAAGTTATTTTTTTCTCACCCAGTTTCAGGTCTTGAGCTTAGATTTTGTGGTTGGTTTTTTTTCCTTATTTTTCTTTCTTTTTAGGGGCCATTCTCTCATCCTTGTAGGGGGGAGGGGAGATTTTTCACCCTGCTTCAGGTCCTGAGCTACAAATTTTCTTGAATTTTTTCCTTTTACTTTCAGATTGCATGAACAAAGATATGAATAAAAGGGGTAGAGGAAAAGCCCCAAAAAGAGGAAGGAAAGATCTAGGTAGAATTACGTACATCCAAGAAATCATTTCAAAAGATGAGTTAGGGGCCACATCATTGTAAGCTTCTATTAGGGTGAGATCTCATACAAGATATGGAGGGAAATTAGTTTCACAACTAGAACCCCACAATAATAGAAGCACAATTCAGTGAAGATGAAGTAGCAAGAAGAGGATCGAGGGAACTCAACATTCTGAGTTCAGAAGAAGAAGAAGACTTGAGGGAATTCACTGCACCATTTGATCAAGGATGTGTTGTTAAACAAACTCAACCGTGCATTATAGAACAACCAGAACCTGTTGAGATTCTAAGTGAATATTGGAAGATATTGATGGCTCCTACAAATTCTTTGATCGAGTACCCAATTGGAGATATCAAGGGTGATGCACCTATGAAGCCTATTCCTTTGATAGCATTAGCTAACTTCCATGGTCTTTCTTTTGAAGATCTAGAAACATTCCTTTTTGAATTCAACATTGTGTGTTGGGGGTATGAATATATCTTTGATGCTCAAAAAATGAAGATATTCCCCGCCACTTTTAAAGGAAAAAATATGAGATGGTTCATGGGCTTAGGGGGGAAATCCATTACCTCATGGGATGATATGAAGATGATTTTCCTTGAAAAATATCAAGACTACTGCAAATCCTTAGATTTTAACGAAGAAATATTTAAGATTATGCAGAAAGAGGATGAGAACATGGACGACTTTGTGGAATGTTTAAAATATATTTTGTGGAGGTCAAGCCATAGTGATCTTGATAAGGACATCTTGAAGATAATATTTCTCCGGGCACTAAGGGGAGAATCTGTTATGAAACCAGCTCAAGAAAAGATAGAAAAGATAGATCAACGCCTTAGAATTCAGCCTCTTCGAGGGG
>APFE031670915.1:225583-291362 GCA_000404065.3 Pinus taeda
TTTGTATCCATAAGGCTTTACCTAAGTAAGGAGACTTTGTCACTAAAGAGAGAGAGAGCTTGTCCCTCACCCCTTCAAGCTTTTGCAAGACTTGTGTAGCTGAGCACCCAACCAAAGGAGGACATGACGTCAGGACGCTGGTTGTATTCTCCTTTGTTGAATTATTAATAATAGATGACTATGATTATGGTTCCATTCTCATTGTACTTGTAATGGTTGATGTTGAATTATATCCTTCCTGACTGATGTATAATTGCATATATTAGATTTCACGCTTGTGTTTGTGTTGTTCTCTACTTGTGCAGGTGTCCATTCACGAAGATAGTGGAGGATTGTGACCGTCCAAGACAAAGGAGCGCGGGCGACGTCTCTTCTACAAACAAAAGCGTTGGAACTCAAGTAGGTCTTCATCACCTACCTTTTATTTGCAATTAGGAACTTGCGTGATAGCATTGTTTGATTGTTGCTAGACCCATTCCTGGGCTAAGTAGGGAACGCCTCTATCCGTAAGAGGGGATTTACCTCTCCAACATATAAAATTTAGTTAAATATATAAATATTGAGTAATTAAAGGTAGAAAGAAAATTTTTAATATTTAAAATTAAAGGTTAAAATAATCGAAGATTAATTTCAAGCTTATTTTCTATAAGTTATTAGTATAAAAGAGGCTACTACAATACCTTAGACTATAAGAACCTCAAGGAACAAAGGCCCCAAGAAACAAGAAACCAGGGGAAAAAATCTTAAAAGACAACAAGAAAAAACCAAAACAAAGGGAAGGGAAGGTAGGAAGACCATGACTAGGAGGAGAGGGCTGGGACGTAGCAACTACTAATCTTCCAGCCATCCTCTCTATTGAGATTGTTTGGCCTTTTTTCGATCTCAAGCACTTCCCTAAATTTCCAGTGACGAAAATGGAGGCTAGTGTGATTGCGAGAGTGTCCCATTTCCATCATCAGAAATTTAGGGAAGTGCTTGAGATTGAAAAAAGGCCAAACAATCTCAATAGAGAGGATGGTTGGAAGATCAGTAGTTGTTGCATCCCAACCCTTTCCTCCTAGTGATGGTCTTCCTGCCTTCCCTTCCCTTTGTTTTGGTTTTTTCTTGTTGTCTTTTAAGACTTTTTTCCCCTGGTTTCCTGTTTCTTGGGGCCTTTCTTCCTTGAGTTTCTTATAGTCTGAGGTATTGTAGTAGCCCTTTTTTATACTAATAACTTATAGAAAATAAGCTTGAAATTAATCTTTGATTATTTTAACCTTTAATATTAAATATTAAAATTTTTCTTTCTAACCCTTAAATTACTCTAATATTTATATATTTGACTAACTTGTATAAATAACCATCGAATTAAAATTAATTTATTTTTAATTAATTTATCTTAATATATTTTATATATTATAAATGTAAAAACTCTCCCTTTAACTTACATAATATTATAACTTACTATTTATTTAAATTAATTTATTAATATATATATATATATATAATATATATATATATATATATATATATTAATTATTTTAATATATATATATATATATATATATATATATATATATATATATATATATATATATATATATATATATATATATAATAATCATAATTATAATTAATTACTCTATTATTTATATGTTTGTTTAAATTCTATATATAACTATTATTTATAATTAATTTAGTTTATAATTAATTTATATTTATTAGTAATATGGAACAGTCCCTTTGACTTCTTATATCTAGATATTTATGTATTTTTATATATTTAATAATTTTTATAACTAACTATTAATGTAAATTAATTTAGGTTATAATTTATTTTTAATATATATTTATAATTATAAGTGGTTAAAAAGGGTCCATTTACTTTTGTTTTGATAAAAAATTAACTAACTAAAGTTAATTTTTTAATTAAATAATGGTTATTCCCCTATTCCAGTCAAATCTAGTCGTTGTCAATATAGCCTTTACCTGGTCATGGAATACAACTGTTGGAGTTTCTGCTCTATCTATTTAACATGTAAAGCCTGATCTGCTCATTCAACTTGTCCTAATGATGAACCACACTAGTTGGTTCGAAACGTGTTGACAAATGAAATTTCTTGTGATCTACGCCGAAAAATCTCTCATAAACTTAATATGGATCACAGAAGCCTCAATTCAACAAAATCTCCTTTGTTTCGAGTAGAATTCGGAATTAAGAGCTCGTGAAAACCCAAGTAGGTTTAGATATTTCAGAAGCCTAGAAACACCGACAGGAACAATCAAATGAGTTGGATGAAATTCGTTTGATAGATTTCTAGAACACTACTATGATTCAGAAGCAGTCAACTAAATGGCATGACTCTCGGTTCAAAAATTTTAAGGGAAAATATGCTCTAGGTGGATGTGACGATATGAATTTGACACGGTATTTGATAACTAGATTGCTAGACTTGTAACAATCAATGAGGTACATACTCCCTGGGTTGTAAATGGACATTGCCTCAAATTGTATCACATCCAGCTTCTAAAGACTCCTTTATTAAACATCTCTCTGATAATTCTAGTTATGAAGTTGTTAGTGCAGAGAACCCTTCCTTTGCACCTTTTGTTTAATAATAATAATAATAATAATATATATATATATATATATATATATATATATATATATATATATATATATATATATATATATATATAGATAGATAGATAGATAGACACACACACACATAATGTTGTTACTACTCTATTGTTATTTTTCTTGTAGGAACTCCACCGGTGTTGTTACTCCTTCGGTGTTGTTACTTTGTTGTGGTGATTTTGTTTAAGGACTTCACTGGTGCTTTTACTCCTCTAGTGTTGTTACTCCTCCAGTGCTGTTACTCCTCCGATGTTGTTACTCTGTCAAGGTAAGTTTCCACGTATGTCCTCGACTGACTTCATGGATTTGATTGATATTTCACCTATGAAATGACTAGACATGACTGTGGACAATCATCCCTTAGTTGGGGGAGGTATTGCATGTAATGCTAAATATGCCATATTTAATAGAAATAATGACAGATGATCATTCCTATTGAACCTTGCACTAAATCATACATCCCACGATCATTACTCTAATCCCCACAATACCTTATACATTTATCCATACGCACTAGAACTTGAATCTTGTACGATAGAGTTGAATTATGGTATTTTCCAATGTGTTGGAATAATTTCCATAATTATCACGATCTACCATGGATTTTCCCCATAACCTTTGTCCTAATTTCCCTATCACCGCATCCTTTTCCACTGCAATCCATGTCATCGCAGCTTTACTGACTAACACTCTCCTCAAAGGTTTTGTTGTTAATCCGAGTGCTGCTATAGAGTAACTGGCAGAATGGGTGGGAAAGTTGTTAGGCATGAACTGGAACATACAACGTAGGTTCGGCACCATCCAGATGTATGTAAGGTTTTTCAAAATGCAGGATGGAACCTATTTTGAGAGGTTACAGGGATTCGATGAAGCTGTTATAGTTGAATCTGCATTGAATTTGGACAACAATTATTCTAAAGTCTATGGGTTGGACATTCTTGTCACTAAAGAAATCATCTCGACTGTCAGTGGACTACTGCAAGGAGGACATAAATGGTTTTCCCAACAATTGCCATTACCATAATTTCTAGAATTATTCTTGTAGGAAAGAGAAACCATGATTATGAAGGGAAGGGGATTCAACTGGAACTCCTTGCCGCATCCATGGGTCGAGGTTGCATACTTCGTTATGCGATACATCACTTGTGAAGGTTGACTCTCTACCTTGTTCAAATATCATTTTAAACTTCTTGTATGCCTTCCATTCCATCATGTGCATTCTCTAGATATGCCATTTTTCTTATGTAATAACCTTCAGTTAATGGCACGGTCTACTCTTCAGTTGTGCCAAGTGTTGGCGGTCCTCACAAACCACAAGATTGTCAGGCTACTGGTGATGCATGCCCTATCATAGAATTCCATGACTTGGCCATAATTCATTGAATTGGCAGAAGAAGAACTTGTGGCCCTGATGTCGGGAAGAGAGGAGGAAGAGTTAGTGGCAGATGAGGAGGCTGCCGCAAATGACGTTGTTACACAAGAACCAGTGTCAGTTGCTAAACAATGAGAGGAATTCATGATGGAAAAGGCTACAAAAGAATTTACAGCAGAGGAAGGGACCGCATACAATGCTATTACACAAGAACCAACGTTGACTACTGGCCTGGCAGCAGAAGAGATGGAAATGGAATGGAGTGCAAGTGACGTTGTTATAGAAGAACCAAATGTGACAGTTGAATTGATGGAAGAATTGTCGGCAGTAGAAGAAAGTGCAGGGGACGTTGTTACACAAGAATCAGCGTCGCCTTCCAAAGTGGTGGAGGAACCATTGGGAGAAACTGGAGTTGCAGTTGATGTCATTGCACAAGAACTAGCATCGACTACTGAGTAAGCATGAAATATAAAACAACAGGTGGTGGAAGAAACACAGGAAGGAAAGGGGAAGGAGAGCATAAAAAAACCAGTAGATAAAGGGGAAGAAGATAGAATTGAAGGACATGAGGCAACAAGCATTGAAAGGATGGATATTGAGGAGGATATCCCTCGTTCTCTACTTCTTGCTTCCCTACCAACTGGGGCATGAAAAATTTTCTCCCCTAATCGCTCAGTAAGAGAAAAGATCTCTCCCTCGATATTAAGATTTGTAGGGAGAACTATAAGCATCATCTTCACCACTGTCACATAAGAACCAATGTAGACTGAAAGGCAACTGGAAGAAATCATGGCTGATGTTGTTCCCATAGAGCCGTTGGAAGAAAATATTGTTGTTGGTACCCACCCATTAGGGCTAGAAACAATCTCTGAGCCAATCGAAGGAGATGACCAGGCAACAGAGTAGCCACAATAAAAGGATGTTGAAGATGTTAATTCGTAAGAGCCTGCAGTGGCTCCGGAGCCATTTAGGGAAGATATGGAGGTTCCAAGACCTACGGAAGAAGATGTTGGGGCCACCCCCCCGAGTTGTGGAGAAAACAGAAGAAATAAGGGTGAAATAGGAGCCGGTTGACGAGTTCACTGACGTCAATCCACCAAATTCAACACCGGCCATGAGACCAATTGAGGAGGTCGTTATTAAAGAACAATTCATCGAATAATGTGTAAGGAGAAGGGACCCCATCCAGGATAAGTAACAGTCATATTTTAAGGAGAACATGTAATTAAAAATGGAAATTATTAAGCTAAGGGAGCAAGTGTTGCACTTACGGAGACGAGTGAGGAAGCAAAAGAGAAATTCCAGTCAGGATGCCATGAATCCTAGAGCCAAAAGCACTTCAGCAAAAGTGCAAACTGAAGATAGGCCTACAAATTCAGCAGTCGCATAGATTGAGTCATTTTTTCATCTGTTCGAGTCACGGGAATCCCTGTTAACCACAAAAATTTAGAATGGTAGACTACTATGTCTTGCCTTTAGTAGGGCTCTATCCCTTTGGAATCTCATCAGGAAGGAGTGAGAGGAATTTGGGAACAAGTTCCGAGAGTGGTAGCTAACTACATGACCCAGATAGAGAAAGAAAAGAAGAAATAGGAGAATCAAGAGAGAAAGATTGAGGTATTAGAAGAGAAAGTGTAGCTACTAAAGGTTGACAAAGATGAAATGCTTTCCCTGGCGCAACAAGCGATGGCATGCCAACCTCCTACTAATAGTTATGCTCTGTTCCTCCATGAACATTACCTATTCTTCCTTCTGGAGAGAATCCATAAGGAAATAAGCCATGAAATAAGGGATCATATGCAGTTTCTGTGGACCCTAAGGGCTCATAATATCCCAAACCAACACTTGATGTGTGACCTCTACATGCATGATTATCTTTTGGGGAAAAATTAATTGTTCAATCCAATTCCATATGTGGGGGATGTTCAGCTGAGAGCCTTTACCTCCTTCATGATTAATCAGGTTAAATTGAAGAAAGCCTTCGACACGTTCGAAAATAATTAAGCGAACATGCCAATTATGATTAGAATGGAGCATAGTCAGGCTGTGGATATTTTTAACAAACATTATACCTTCTTGGAAATAGAAGGACGAAAGGGTCAGATTCTGACAACACAGAAGTGGTGCATTGATATGTGTACAAAAAAAATTACTTGTCAGAATGAGGCTTGTGACGATGGTCAGAAACATGTCGTCATCAACAGTGATGGTACATGAACCTTTTGGGGCCCCTAATTTTGTTTCGGATTTGGAAAGAATACCATGATATATCACATGTATCCAACATTGTGGGACTCGATGGATAAGTTTGAGATTTCAATTTCCCATTATTTGGTTGCCATCCAAGCAGTATGCGCCAACTTATGTGGTAGACAAGGATTTGTGGAAGGATGTCCTTCAAACTGATGGATTTTAAAATCCTGGAACAAAAATGGCCATGAGATATGACCTTACACAACTTCATGCATACCACATTAGCTCCAACCCAGATCTATGCAGAAAACAGGCTGCATGAGGACATGTAGAAAGGATAGTTGGGGGGAGATGTTGGTTGCTAAATTTTCCTACTTTTTACCCACCTTTTTATCCCTTTCCTATACCTATTTCATGTCTTTTCTAGGTCAATTTTTATTCTAAAGAGAAAAGGTATAACTATTGTCATGTCTTTGTCAATTATTAATCAATAAAGCATAGTCGTAGGAGGTTATTTCCTAAAGAGACTTGCTAACTTAATTTTCCTTGCAGATCCGAAGGAATGATGATCAATACTGTTAACACCCAGGTTGTTCCCTATGAATCCCAAGGGAATACGGCCGGGGTAACCACTAACCAATCTTTGGACTACAGCTTCTAGCCCAGCTGTAATCAGAGAGGGCTCTCTCTGTAAGGTTTGTCACTGTTTAATGGAATTTTAGGCTAGTTATGAAGTGAATGTTTGATTGTTTTTTATGTTAGGTTGGGAGGATGCTTCTGATAGTTTTAGAGTGTGTCTGCAAGTAAAACTAATCCATTGGGCAATGGGGTCTGTGGCTGTTGTTTCCTTGAGATCCTGGCTTAAGTGCAGCTGGAATTGCAGGGCCTGTATGTATTTCATAAAAGAAACTGTAAATTGTGAGAGTGAAATGGAAAACAACTAGCAAAGAGCATTTCAGAATTCTTCACTAAGCTGGGTATTGGGAAAGATGTCTATTACTTAGGAGCAATTACTTGAATTCCTGAAATAATAGATTACTGTGATGATATAGTGTGAAAGGTAGCATTTAAGAATTACTCTTTCGATACCATAACTGTAGAAAACATATGAAATAGCTTGGATTGAGCTCAGGGTAATCAATGATTAAGTCCTGAAATATTCTTTTTCCTTGCTATTTAGATATTGAGTACATGGAAAACATGAAAGATATATGAGAGTATAGCAAACATATATGTAACAGAGAGTAACGAGAAAAACTTATTGAGCCATGGAATACACAGGAATCCTGCAACCTTCAGCAATACACCAGCAAGACATCAGAGACACAATGCTTTGGGAAATCCCATCATCCTTTGTATTAGTTGTCTGCAGCCTTACAACATAAGAGTAACAGAATAGATATCAAGAGATTTCTTACATCCGGAGTCCAACCCCTGCTAACAAATGCGAGGGGGAATATATAGAAGTCTAATACAAAAATATCTCAGGCATTGAGTCATCTGAGAGGGAAATATCTTCTTACACTCGTACATGGCTTGTAGATGGGAAGTAATTACAATCTTAAATGAGTTATAAAAGCTCTTAACTCCCGTCAGAGTAATTTTTGACCTTTGGGGTTTGCGGAGTGGGTTGAGCGGCTTTATCATAACTGCTGAATGATGTGCTGTGCAGCTGTCACTTTTCTGTGTCTTCTTGGCCCTGCCACCTGTGCTTGCTGATGCTGTTGTTGCGGCCGAGTACCTATGCTGAGTTGGCTCAGCGTCTTCATACCTGTTGATGTATCTTTTGTCCAGCTGTGTATGCAATGCAAACTTTTTGCTGAAGAGGAAGTCTTGATTACTTAACTTTGATTCAAAAGTAATGTTATTAATTCCTGCCATGTATCTGATGGAGGCAACTGATGCTTCAAAATTGACCCCATGGTCTCATCAGCCTCTGTATACTTATAAAAGTGAGGGGGCTCATCAAATAAGTGTGTAACTTCATTTCTAATAAAAAACAAATTATCTAATCTATCAAAAAGAATTTGCCCTGTTACTGGGCCTTCTCCTGAAGATGTACTGGGTGCTTCAGCAATCTGTGTTGCTGCAAAACTGCTTACTCTCTTGACATATTTCTCATGTGAGAGTAATTTTCCTGATTCTAATAGGCTATGGAGCCCTCTGTCCTGCAAAGCCATGAACCTATTCTGGAATTTATTGATGTCAGCTTGCATATCCTGGATTCTTCTGTCCAGGGTCTGAAATAGGCTCCTCATTGTCAGGACTCTTTTGATTAAAGAGATGGTTTCAGTCCTGTTTCCAATTCCCATTCTTACTAGCTGGGAACCTGTCCTGTAATTGAGCACTTCTATCATCTTGGGGGCAATCTCAGGCATATTGCCTAGAGATGCCCTTGCCCTCTGCAATTCTTTTCGTGCTCTGCCTACGAGTGCCACTTGCTCATATATGGCCTCAATATATTCCCATTGGTTGGTTATTGATTGTCCAATGGTAGTCCAGATAACCTTCTTGAGCTCTGCTGTAACTTTATCGAAACTGAGCTCCTTTTCTAGCTCTGCAATTCTCTTCTTCAGAGCTTTCACTTCTCTTTCCCTCTCAGCCACATTTTGCTTTGATTTATCATATTTTTCATTTATCTTTGCTAGGTTGTCCTGGGCTTGGCTGAGCTCTGACATCTGAGCCTCCAGCACCTGTATCTCATTCCTCAGCTTCTGCATGTCCAGGCTTTCAGCCTGCTCTGTTGTTGGTGCTGAGGTGTCTGGAGCATCCTGCTGTACTTGTTGCCTTGGAGGGACAGTATCTTGAGGGGTTTCCTCAGGGTTTATTGCTTCTATAAGTGGCTTGGAAGATTGCCCTGCCTCCCTCCGCTGCAATGCTGCTTCCAATGTGGTTTCTGTATCCTGCAGCTTTTCTTATGTTTCAATCAGCTCCTTGTATAATGTCACTAACAAGGAAACTGCATCGTTTTCTTGCCTCTGCTGGGCAACCTCATCTGTCTGTGGGTGGAGAGTTGGGGGGATCTTCAATTTTTTCTTTATTGCAGCCATGTCTGCATCCCTCAGCTTAAGGACTTGTTGTACAGCCTTAACGTCATTGGGGTCATGCCCAAACTCTATGATTATTTCCTCTAGTGCCTTGATTCTGTTATCTTTAGCTTGAGAGGTTGCCTTCTCCAATTCAAGCTGTGCTGCAGTGTTGTTTAGGCTATTCTGCAACTTGTAATTGATTAAGGTCTTATTTGCCAAGGTGGCATAGACCATCTCACCCGTCTGTTTGTGAAGCTCGATCTGATCTATGGGGTGGATGTCTTTTGACAGGGCTTCCAAATTAGTCCTGATATAGTCTGCAGTTGTTTGTGGTTGCTGCACTGTCAGAGTGAAGTGGCTCATGGTCATCTTGCCTTCCTGCACATCAAATGCAGACATGAGCCTTTGCTGATTTGCAGGAGCCATATTTAGTAGGTGATTGTAGAGCCGAATTTTTATTGTCTCACTCCTTCTTTTGGCCTCTTTGAATTGTTCTTTTATGGCTGCAGTTGTCCCCTGCTGCTGCCCTGAGGAGCTCACCTCTCCTAATGCTGTCTTATCTTGCTCCTGCTGCAGGGAACTGGCGGAAGCCTCCATATTTAGCATCTCCTCCTCTGAGAAGGGATTTAGCCTTTGCCTCTTCTCTGATGTTTCAGTGAGGGGAGTTTCCCTCTCTCTTTTTCTGCTAATGTTCTCCCTTTGAGGGGTTTGGAGGATGGAGGAATCTACCTTGGAATCCTGTCTAGGAGGCGCCATAGGTGTTGTCTTTTCTTGGGTAGCTGTTTGGGCCTCTCCTTTCTGCTTGTCCTGACCCTGTTGGTCTGCTTCTTGCTATTCCTGCTGGGGCTGCTCTTGATGGCCCTGTCGGCCCTGTTGGCCCTGCGGTTCTTCCATCACTTTATCCTTGCCCTTGCTCTGTCCTTGATTTGTAGTTTGCACTGCCTCTTGTTGTGTTGCAGAGGATGAAGCAGCTGCTCTTGTTTGGGAATTTGGCAGAGAAAGCACCTGAGAAGGACATTCCAAGTCAGCCATTTTTAACAAATGCCTTCTAGCCCTTTCAACTAGTTCTTCTTGAGACACAGGCTATTCTAGTGTGTTTCTTCCCCACTTTGGTTGGTTAGCATGTCTTAGAACGTGGAATCTGCTCTCATGCTCATAGCTAGAGAGCTTGCATTTCTGCCTTCTCAAGGATATAAAGTTGTTGGGGTCATAGGGCTTCCAAAGGAAGCTTTGTTTTAGGCCAAGGCCTTCCAACATCCTATCTGCTTCTTTCCATCCTTCTCTTCTGTTTAGGATGAAGTGGCCAAGCTGGTTTCTAACTTTAAGCTGTGCTTTTTTACCCTTTCCTGCAAAGTGCACCTGGTCGGCATTGCCAAATTGCCTGAAATACTCCAAGGCAAAGAGCCTCATGGGCACAAATCTGGGCAGCTTGTATGGGCGCAGCTCACACCCATATATTCTAATCACAGTGTAATG
Organism: Pinus taeda; assembly: GCA_000404065.3. Lineage (NCBI taxonomy): Eukaryota > Viridiplantae > Streptophyta > Pinopsida > Pinales > Pinaceae > Pinus > Pinus taeda. The sequence goes on from APFE031670915.1 coordinate 236,274, forward strand.
CTGGTAAAAGTACCAATCTCCTATGCTGTAGGCGCTGGACAGTTGCAGAATCCTCTGCATCTCATCAGAGAGTCTTGGAGGGGGTGATGTCAAGAGCAGAGACAAAGCTGGATGGATAAATAAGTCTATGAACTCAGAATATGTATATGGTGAGTATGAAAGGATGTGGAAGACTGAGCTCCAGTATACCACTGATCTTGGGTTTCCTGCTGCATCAGTTCTCTTGATTTCAAAAGAGAACTTCTCATGTTGGTGGTACAGAATGAGATGATAGATATATGAGGTGTATCTGAACACCCTCTCTCTGGACAAGTGAGAAATTGATCATGTATCTGGTCAGAGATAATGTAGCAATAGTAAAACAAATGGGGGCCTTACCAGGGGAAAACATTGTCATCATCACTAGCACAGTTTCCTCTATAAACTCCATTGATTTGTACCCCAGCACTGAGCTTATCATGTATGCCAAGTCCAGGCCCAGTTGATTCAAATAGCCATCAAAGATGGGAGGATGCAGCACTGTGTCAGATTTTTTGATAAACAATTGATTCAAATTTAGGATCTCTGCCTCTGTGAGTATCTTGTTTCCTTGATTGATTAGGTCCAGCAGGGATAAAGGAACCAATTTCTTTTGAGTTTTGAACTGGAGCATTTCCCTGATAGCCTCAGGGGTGGTGTAAAATACTACTGCACCTTGAGGGTTGAGCACAGCCCTCTGCATAGGGTCATAGCAAACAGCACACAAGTGGATGAGGTCAGGGAACTGGTTGACCTGGGGCATTTTGAAGATTGGGAGGGAGGACTCCCAAATTCCTAGAATATCTGTTCCATCTCTGTGCTTAGCCCTGACCTCATTTAGCAAATGAATGTTAAACGTACATTTGGATGGGCTGTCCTCTGAGATTTGGTAATCTAGGTCTGCCAAATCTTGCCAGTCCAGCTCTCTCTGAGGAGCATTCAAGGGAGTAACATTGAGGGCTACTGATGCTGAGGGGGTATCCATGTCTGTTTAAATGTTTCTTGAAATGATGAGCGTGCTAGCTGAGAAAATGGAATTGTGAGGAATGCCGAGTAGCAGGATTGCTCTACAGCAGAATAGGATAGTACTGGGATCTCAGAGAAGACTTCTTATACAGTTTAGCAGGCCTCCTTCGACAGTTTTAGGAGCAGGTTATGAGTTCACGTTTGCGCGAACATAGAAGGGTTTTTACTAAAATTGAAGCGTAAAATGGCTCTGCCAATGTAATTCGACCCCAAATTGTCCAGGGGAGACAGGATATACTTGGTTTTCTGGTGAAATTTCAGTGTTCTGCCATGCTCAGGTGTATTTTACAATTATCTGTGAAAAAACCAGTTTGCGAGGAAGTGGACGGGCAAATACCTGTTTAACCAGTAGCTCGGGACGAAATAACAGTTGGGTTGGTGCTTTGAGCTTCTGCGGATGGTCTGGAGTAGGCTGGTAGACTGCTGGTCGTAGTTTACATGCAGACAGCGCAGAGGTTCTTTTTACAAAAATAATGAAAAAACGCGAAAAATTGTGAAAATATGGCCTTTTTGCTTTATTGGCGCGCTTTTTTGAGTGACGTCAGCATGACGTCAGCATGTGGGTCTGGGTCGGATGACGTCAGCAGGACATCATCGGGTGACGTGGCGGCCTGAGACCGGTCCACGGGGGCGATGAGGTGGCGGCCAGGTGGGCGAATGGAAGCCGGAGTGCGCGTTTGTGGCATTGACGTGGGTAACAGCAGGGCGGGGACGCGGGAGGACAGGTGTCGCCATATTGGGCCCCCTCCTACACGGCAAGGATTCTGTCAGAGGGGGCTCCGACGGAGTTTGGCAGCGACGCGTGTCCCCGCGTGACGTAAGCGTCTGACAGATATCGGAAGGTATCTGTCGGACATCGGGGGCTTTCCGAAATCTATGAGAGCCGTTGATCTGCAGGCGCACGATCGGACGGCTGTCGGGCAATGAACCTGCACGGCAAATAAAGTCATCATTTTTTAAAGGTCGGACGTCGGGCCCCTCTGAAATTGCTATTGGCCGTAGATCTGGCAAGGCCGTGATCGGACGGCCATCGGGTCGATCAGTTGCGCGGAGGATAATAGACAGTGGGCGGGTTATAAAATAATATTTCTCGGCAAGCGCGTCCGGCGGGATCCTCCAGTTAATGGACGATTTTCAATATTTTCTTTCGATTTTCTTTATTAAAATCAAATTTGCCTGCCAACATTAGGAAACAGAAATAACCAAAGTATTTCATGCAGATTTTATACAAGGCATATGGGGCAAAACTTTAGGAAAAGGGGTTTTGATAAAATTATATGAAAAGGCGCACAATGGTTATCAACCTTAGGATAAGGCGGGGAAGGTATGTTTTCATCATATTTTTGCCCTTTAATGGTATAAGGGCTCAAAAAGGGGTTTCTTTAAGGGTTTTCAGGCACAAATGGAGACTTGGGTAGGTAGATGGGTTCAGATGAAGCAAAGGCGTTAAACACGGGTTCTTGACCTTAACCAGATGTTAATTCAATTCCCAGGGAGTGGAGATTATGGCTATAGTGCCAAGGAAGGGATATTTATACATTGTGTGGGGTTTATACACAATGGTGTTATAATTATAGGGGAAATGAAGTATAGGGAGCTAGATAATAAATTTAGCTGTTAATGTGAGAGGAAAATATGGATGGGGATCAGTACAACCAAGTTTTCTTGAAAACAACTTAGTGTAAAGAGTAGATCAAAATGAAAAGACTTTTGCACAAGAAATGTGGCTTTTAAAGGCCATAAGAACCATCACAAAGCCTTAAGTTTCTCTTATGTACACAACTTGTGAAGGGGTGTTAGTAATGAGTGATATACAAATGGAAAAAGGAAGTTAGTCATGCTCCACTGTGTCATTTTGCATGTACATGGTTAGCAAAGTTGATCTTGGAAGAAACACCACTTCTGCAACCCCATCTACCTACCCAATTAATTTGCCTAACATTTTTTTATTTCTTCTTAGAGGGTGCACTTGGACTTGCAAACCCTTTGTGTGCCTTTTCTTTTACATTGGCTTTTTTGCTTCATTTCCTATCTAATACTACCCTTATTCCTTCCAAGGCCCCAGATTAAGCAGTTGGGAACCTTAGTTTCTCTACCTAGCTACTGATCTACCAAGATTAAACAGTTTGGACAGATTTCTTTCTCTATTCTACAACATAAATTGAAAACATGGCATGATCCAGTTTAGACTGTTGGGTCATCCATCAAAACTTTAATGAGTATGTAGGCATATACACACCTTCTCTTTTCTTGCAAATATGGAACCTTTGTAGCAGCAAAATGGAGCATATTTGGCACTTGTATTTGCCAATCATGAAATATGAAACCTATTGGTATAGCTATCCAACAGTGGCTCCACATGGGGATGGTTTTTCTCCTTGAAAGACCAAGAACAGCAGGTCAGTATGCCTTGGCCCTTTAGCTACTTATTTTCAAACTTTGGAGTTTTGTCACCTTGGGTTCCTCAAAATGTAGACTGATGTATTGAAAATACATGGTGCAATTGAGTCCCTCCTAGTATCTGCAATGTCTCTTGAAATGAACTCATTCTCATGCTTTAGGAATAACAATATATACAACAAATTCAGGATATATATACAACAAACTATGTACAAGAGCAGGCATGCTGCATTCATGGGAGGTAGTCAAAATAATGCTTCAGCATCCTGCCATTGACAGGACCTTCATCTAAGTCAGTTTTATCCAGATTTTCAAGAAAGTAGGTATTATTTCCTTGCACTGCTTGGATGAGGAATGGTCCTCTCCAGAGGGAATCAAACTTTCCATGCTTTCCTTTGTTCTCCCTCCTTGAATCCCACTTGAGAACTTTGTCACCTATGTTGAAATCCTCAGCCTTGGTCCTTCTATCAAAAGCCTTTTTGAGTTTTTCTTGTAAGATTTGGACTCTGGTATAAACTTGGTCTCTGGTTTGCTGCAAGCATATAATCTGATCTATTCTCCTTTGCATATCATTGGGCTCAGCTTGGCTCTCTTGGAGTAGTTTCATAGCAGGGATCCCTAGTGATGAGGGGAACTTGGCCTCTAATCCATAGACTAACTCATATGGGCTGACCCCAATTGATCTTTTGGTTGTTAATCTATCTGCCCATAAGGCATTGACAAGTTTCTTGTGCCAACTTTTCTTGTTATCCTCCAATATCTTCTTGATCATATTTACCAGACTTTTGTTTGATGATTCTGCCAGACCATTCCCTTGAGGATAATATGCAGTAGAATGGCCTAAAGTAATATGGAATTTATCGCAGAAGTTGATTATCTTTTTAGACCTGAAAGCAGCAGCATTGTCTGTTATTATTTTGTCAGGGCATCCAAATCTAGCAAGGATATTAGTCTCCAGAAATTGTATGATGGTGGAGTCCATTTGCTTGTCTGCATGGATTGCTTCAATCCACTTTGTGAAGTAGTCTGTTGCTGTCAGAATCCATCTATGTTGGTCCTGAAGATGAGGGATTGATTCTCATGAATCCAAAGCCCCATTGCTGAAAATGTCCTCTGTTGCAATAGGCCTTAGGGGCAGTGGCAGAATTGCCTTTTTTCCTTCAAACACTTGACATTTATGACATGCAGTGGTAAATCTCTTGACATCAGAGAAAATAGTGGGCCAATAGTATCCAGCTCTAAGTATCTTGTTCACAGTGGATTTCCAGTATAGATGCCCACCACAATCTCCCGCATGAAACTCTTCCATGATTTTGTTGGCCTCGTTTTCAATCAAACAATTTAGCAAGATACCCTCATGATTTTTCCAAAGCAGATTTTCTTCCATGACACAGAATTTTAAAGCTTTCATTTTCAAGAACCTACTTTTAGTTCTGGACAGCCCTGGGGGAGCACACAGGTTTGGCAACACATAGCAGATATCAGAATACCAGGGGTATTGCTCAAAAGCTACACTGATCTTTGGAGTCGCCAGCTCCGGTTCACTGTCCAGTTGGTTAATGTCCAGCGCTTGGAAATTTGTTTCAGACATTAATTTGGCTAAGCCCTGGCCTTTTATTAGTTTTGTAGGTTTTATTTCTATGTCAAATTCCAAAATATTTGCAATCCATTTGCCTCTTCTACCCTCCAAGTTTTCTTGAGTAAGTATATCTTTAACAATTGGGCTTGGGACATAGGCTATTATATGGGAGTACAGGATATAAATCCTAAAGTCCTTAATAGCTTTGACCAAAGAATAGGCTTGTTTTTCCATGATCTGGTACTTGAGGGGTGCATCTCTAAGAGCTTTACTAAAGAAAGCAATGGGTTTTTCATTCCCTAGATCATCTTTTTGTAGTAAAACTGCAGCAATTGTATGTTCAGAGGAGATATTGACCCATAATATTTACTTTTACTGGACATTTCGAGTCTAAACCAAGACCCATCATCAGGAGAAATATTGATGAGAGAGAGGATAAGTGGAGAGGTATAAATAAATTCCATCCTTATCTAATTCTTGATTCTTAGATTTTCGAGTAAATGGATCTCAGTCCAAGTATCCCCTCGGTGTAGGGCAAATTATTGTTTGCAAATTTCTGTGGTGATTTGAATTTGAGGAATGAGTTTCTTAATATTTATCCATTGTATTCATTTTTACTTGATTTTTTGAGTCTATACCAGGACCCATAATTAGGAGAAATATTTATTAGAGAAAGGATAAGTGAAGAGATATGAATAAATGGCATCCTTCTCTCAATCTTCATTCTTAGTTTTTAGAGTAGATACATTCCATTCTAAATATCACCTCCATGTAGGGTAACAATTCTTCTTTGCAAATTTATGTGGTGATTTTATTTTGAGGAATAAATTTTCAAATATTTACCCATATTATTCATTTTCACTCGACTTTTTGAGCTTAGACCAGGACCCATCATTAGGATAAATATTGATGACAGAAAGGATAAGTGAAGAGGTATAAATAAATGCTAGCCTTCTCTCAATATTGATTCTTAGTTTTTCTGGTAGATGTGGGTCTTCCATACCATAGTTCATGACGAGTTTTGTCACTATTGACTCATACATGGGCCTTGTTGAGAATCTCAATAGTTGTTTAAAATGATTCTCCCCAATAAGTGAGAGGTAATTTTCACTCATCAGACATTGCACGTGCCATTTGTTGAAACATCTTGTTCATTCTTTCTATTACCTCATTTTGTTGAGGATTTCTAAGTATGGAGAATTGTTTTTTGATGCCATGTTACTCATAAAATTTGAAAAAGTCATATGATATGAAGTATCCTCCTTTATCAGATCTAATATTTTTAATTTTTGTTTCCAATTCATTTTCAACAATGGCCTTAAATATTTTAAACTCTTCAACTGCCTCATCTTTAAATTTCATCAAACTAACCCAACACATTCTGGTAAAATCATCAATTAATAACATGAAGTATTGTTCACCATGAGGGTACTTCTTTCTTGTAGGTCCACATAGGTATGTGTGAATTAGTTCTAGAGGTCTACTTGAATTCCGTTCTTTGGCTTTGAACTGAACTCATGATTGCTTACCAAATTGGCATGATTTGCAAATGTTATTCTCAAGTGGTATGATGTATGGAATATCACAAACTACCCCCTTGAACTTGCTTGATTTATATAACTGAGAAAAATTGAGATGTCCTAGTCTTTTGTGCCATAGCCAACCTTCTCTCGTTCTACTTAAGAATCATTTGTCATCACTTCCTTCAAGAATGTATACATTGTTAGGAGTTCTGACTCCTTTGATTATTGTCTTACCTATTTCCAATGCTTTGACTATGAAATTTTTAGATCTAGAAACAACCTCATGTCCTTGGTCAAACATTTAACTAACACTCATCAAATTATGTTTTAAGCCATCAAAAAATAGTGCATTCTCAGCTTTGGTTTCCTTGTTTAAAATAACAGGTCCCTTTCCTTTAATATTAGTTGGTGAATTGTTACCAAAAGATACATTGTTTTCTTTCTCAATTTTATCATATAAAGAAAAATTATCTTTATCACCTGTCATATGTTTGGAGAAAATATTGTCAATGTACCACATATTTTCTTATTCTCTTGCACATATAGCTAAACTGCATTTTTCAGAGGAAGTGCTCTTCATTTTCTAAAGTTTGAAAGGTTGAGACTTCTACTCATGTTGAATGGATGAGATCATCCTTCTTCTACATTTAGTTTCTTCATGTCCAAAGCTATTTCAAATAGTACATTCAAATTCATTTTGAAGAGGCAAGAAAATATTATAGGAAGACTTCTTCGACTTGTTCATATTATGTTGATTTCTAGCTTCTCTTGTAATAATAGTTTTATAAGTAACATAATGAATTTCCTTGCGACCAAAGTTATGACAGGTAAAGCATTGTCCATTGAAGTAATAATAACTAGGCAAGAAGTACCTTCTTCGATAGCTTGGAATTTAGCCATGAAAATAAGATCCCTTTTGTCTTTGTTTCCTTTCTTGAGCATATCTTGATCCTTCCTCCTTTTGCTGAGTTTTTTTATCTTTATTGTTGCTTCCCTTTACAACATTGGCATAACTCTTGGTACATGTATCAAAACATCTCACAAATCCAAACGCTTCATCACTTTTATGTGCATTATATCCAAGACCTATTTTGATTAATGGAGAGCATTGAACCTTAATAATTTCATCTAAGGTTCCATAGCCTTTTATGAATATAATATTTAGATTCAACTATGACTTTGTTTTCTTAAGCTATTTTCTTAAACCCACAACTTCAAGTTCTAGATTTTCACAATGTTCTTTCTTTTCTTGGATTTCTTTCCCTAAGGCTTCTCCTTCTAATTTATCCTCCTCTAGATATATTTTTAGCTGAGTTATTTCTTCAACAAGATTGTTCTCTTTATACATATTGGTTTCATTTTGTTGACGTTTGTTCATAATCCCGAGTGTTGGCTTTGTGGGCCCTGACCTAGGTTCAGCGTTAGTCAACCAAACAAATCCCTACACTACTGGCCCTTTCGGCATCAGCTCGCAAAGCACGCACCAATGTCTCACCTGAAGTAGTATGGGGGGATGCTGGAACCAAGTTTCTTCACCCTGAGATGGTCGTGATGTTGGTTTATACCCTTTACCCCTACACCTGCGTAGGTCGCTAAGCCTTAGGGCTCTATCAGTATACCCTTTATTCTTCCCTTCAGTACCTCCGTAAAAGTGTACGAGTGACCTTCGTGGAACCCTAACCCGTGGTTCAGGTACTTTTGTGCATCTATGACAATGTATTGTATAGGTTCCCAAGTTATCTCAAGTATTTTACTTATCTTACTAATCAATCACAGTTATCATCGCGTAAACTGATAACTCTACTTGCATTCAATTAACATATATAATTACATATATTTACTCATCAAACAAACATTGTAAATTAAACCCAAAATGCAATATGCTCAGATGCATTAACAGAGACTAAATACACAGTATTTGCAGAATACTTCTCTTTATTGATATCTTACAATTTAATACAGACTCTATCTGCCATGCGCACACAGCTATAGGGGTCCACGCACTCAACTGCGGACTTCCATGCTAGGTCTCTACACACTCAGCTGTAGAGCCTCTACCTATGCTAAGACCCAAGAACACTTAGACTTCTCCACTCTACTTTGCTACTTTCTTCCTTACTTAACTACTTATAGCTTAATTAGTTCCTTTTCATACAATCCCATGGTCCGCGAACCATGGGTGGATCTTTTACAACTAACTTGACACTTTACAAAATAAGGGCAGACAACCCTTTATGACTCTTGACACCTTCACGCTCCGCAACCACAAAATGTAGAGACTTTACAATTTTATTACAAAATTGTCCAAAAATATGGGATTTTATCCCCAAAACTACTCTTGCGGGAACCCATTCCCAATAGGGCCCCAACACAAACATGGTGACTTACCCTTGAGTCACTTCACGGGTGTGGAGATATTGGCGCAAAAACCTCCCAACTCAACCTATATGATGGCAACCTCGGTGGTGCATTGCATAGCCACCTGCTTCACTTCATCAACCAAATACTCTGTCGTTGGTCCTGAACTATAAGCCTGAACCTTCTACTTAGTAGCTTGCAGACTAGCAAGCTTTCCTTCAATGGAGGACATGACCGAATAAGCTTCGTCCAACTAGGGCTTCAAGCACACCTTCAACATTGCCTCTTTGTGTTGCACTGCATCTACCTATTCCTTCAATGTTTTGGCCTCCTACAGCTTCACTAGTCTCTATGTGAGAGCGACGATGCGCGCTATACCTTTTACTTCATCATCGCGTTGTTGTAGTTCTCGTGCCTCTGTCTCCAACCGTTGTACATTAGTATCCTCTTGTAGATTCATCAGGATCTCGAATGACTATTCAAACAGTTGTGTGCAGTCTGCTACTGCACTGTCTACCACCGCTATAGCCTCTGTGACAGCGGTTGCGCGTTGCTCCTTTACTTCCGGTGGAGTTGAAGGCTAGGCCTTCAACTGCAAATCAAAATTTGTAGGTTTAGCTCTAGCTGAACCTTAGCCAAATCTGTGTGATCATCGCGCACCCCTAGCAAGCTTGTAGACCTGTTAATTTGCCTCCGCATCTTCAGGAATGGCTAACTCAGGGACCATTCAACAAGCTTCCCTCATGGCCTTAATGATGCGTTGATTTGTGTTAGTAAGTTCCACCATGGATGTGAGGGTGGTGTCTCATTGCAGGTCCATCTGTACATTATTAATCTTCTGCTCACTGATTACCTGCAAAGCGCACTATTCACGAGCCCTCAGCTCCGCGATCACCCCATCCTTCAGTAGGTGATGTTGGGTGTGGAGAATGATTAGTTAGAGGTCTTTGTTTCAGCCAGATGTATACCCCAGGAAGTTTGTACACCCCTCCATGCGGGGGGGGTGTGGGGCGGACTTGTCCCCCCCATGGGAGTTCAGGAGGGATGATTCCCCCTTGGCTAGGAGGTCCAGGGAGTAGCAGTCCCCCGGCGGGGGTTTTGGGGGTAGCGCCCCCAAAGCTAAAAACAAATGTAAAATTGCCTTATAAAAGTATAGTAATTTCTAGCCAATTTGGTCCATTCATTAGGTGAATGATCTGACGGTAGAAGTTATGTTTAGTTTAGAGTTTTTTGCCCTAGGAGGCAACCCTCTCTTTGTATGAGGGCATTGTATTTTTGAGGCTGTGTAATAGATGTGTATTCTCTGAGTGAGAAATAGAGAGGTGAGACTGTGAGAGAAAATAGAGGATATTACAACAGATCTGTTGTAGGTTGTGTCGCTTCATTTTTCTGGATAATAGAAAGGAAGGACTGGCTGTTTGGGGTGGATGTAGCCCAAACTGGGTGAACCACGTATACCTGTGTCTCTCTAGTTTTATGCCTTTTCTGTGTTTATATTTATGCAATATTATATGTCTTCCATTGCTTTGTAATATATACTTTTCTAACAAATGGAGTGCCTCACCAGGAAGAGTTGCTAAGTTCAACCCCACATTCAGTTCATTAATGTCGTATTGGCAATAGATTTCCAAGGATCTTACCCACAAATTTTGTCTTAAATGCCGGCTGCCATCTCCATTTGGCCACATTCTTATCGTCAAATCATGAACAGTGACTTTAATGCTCACTTTTTGGCTGATATGTGCGGTTTGTCCCTAGGTAGCGTAGCTCTCTTCACGTTATTGTGAACCCTGTGACGTTGCCTCATTCCGCACAATCCTCCAATCACACAGTTCCCCAACCCGAGCAATGTATTTTATAGTCTCGCGCCTCCTTTCAGCTATATAGAGCGCTAAGACTATGCTACCTTCATATAGTCACCTCACTGGATCACCGATGTATGGCTTCAATCAACTACCATTCACCTTTCCTAGGAAGGGATCTCCATTCACTTCAACCAACTGAACTGCTCCACCGTCGATAATCTCCTTAATGATATAGGGCCCTTCCTAGTGCATTCTGAATTTCCCTAGAAATTTATCAAACTTGTTGTCATATAACAAAACCATATCATTTACCTTAAAGGTGCATAGTTTAATGTGTCGATCATGCCATGCTTTTTCGCGTTGCTTTTGGACTTGTTGGTGAAATCCAGCCAGAAATATTTCTTCCTCAAGCTCAGCAAGCTGCGCGAACCTCTCTTCTAAGGCTCTGTGATTCATCATACCTGTGAGTGTTGCTATGCGCAAACTAGGCACAATGTATTTCATGGGAATCACTTCTTCAACACCATATACAAGCCTAAAGGGTGTCTACCCAATCAACTTTTTGCATGTCGTTCGATAGGCCCATAGTACTACAGGTATGTGCAGGTCCCAATCACTTCACTGAGTGTTTCGAACCTTGGTTAGCACATTCTCCAGTACCTTACTGAATGCTTCCACCATCCCATTAGCCTATGGGTGATAAGACGTGAGATTTTGGTGATACACCTGAAATTCCTCCGTCAGCGCGCTGATCATTTCGTTCAAAAAGTGCATACCGCAATCACTAATCAAAACCTTTGGATGCCCAAATCACGTCAATACATAATCAAAGAGAAACTTCACAGCAGTCGTGCCTATGCAGTCCTTCATACGTTGTGCCTCTCCCCATCAAGTAAAATACTTAATCATGGTGATAATGTACCACGCTCTCGTCTTCTTTCCTTGGGGTTGAATGGGTCCCACAAAATCTATTGCCCATTTCCCGAAAGGTTGTAACGTCATCTATGGGTTCAGGGGCAGCTCATCTCTCCCCGATGGCCTGCCAGTCCTTTTACATACATCGCATGCCCTATAGTAGGTTTTGGAATCCTGATGAAGGGTTGGCCACCACAGCCTTGTGTGTAGAATCTTTGGCGCGATCGCTCTTCCTACATGATGGACTCCCACGACATCCCCATGAGTGTCCACGAGGATATTTCTCCTTTCAAACTTTGGTGCATATCATTGCAATACGTCATCAAACCCCATTTTGTACAGATGTTCGGCAATGACAAAAAAGTCTGTCGTGTGCACCACCAACTCCTTTTTCTGCTAGATGGTGTAGCCTTCTGGGGCAGTTCCTGTCATTAGGAAGTGTATGATGTCTTCAAAGTCACCATCCACGATGCACACTTCAAAGAGTTGTGCGTCATGCAATCCCTCTTCCAAACTAGTGGGCTCTTTCCCCGTTTCGATGCACGACAGATCGTTTGGACCTGTGTTTAGTCGTCCAGGATTCATAATAACTTCAAAATCATACTCCTGGAACAATAACAACCACCTATAGATTCTCCCCCCCCCCACAACATAGGTTTATTGACCAAGTATTTCAATGCAAAATGATCTGTATACACCTTAAAATGTCACCTAGCAAGTAGTGTCTAAACCTATGGAGCACGTATACCATGGCTAGTCCTTCGCGCTCAGTGGTGGAATAGTTATTCTCATCCTTGGATAACCTCCTACTTGTGAATGCTATAGGATGATCCAATTCTCCTCCGCCGGCCTGTGTCAGTACTACTCCTAGTGCTATACATGACATGTCTACATGTACATGAAACTCCTTCTTCCAATCTGGGAAGACTAAAATCGGCACGGTGACAATTTTTCCTTTTAGCACATCCAAGATTTTTTGACAGTCCTCGTTCTAACATAATGTGACATCCTTTTTCAATAGCTTCTCCATAGGTGCGATGAACTAGGTATAGCCCTTGATAAACTTCCTGTAGTACCCAGTATGTCCCAAGGTTTTGTGTAGCTGCATCACACTCCTTGGTGCCTCCAAGTTAAGTATCATCACAATCTTTGCAGGATCTATAATTAGTCCCTGTCTACAAACCACATGACCCAATAGATTCCCAAAAGGAACACAAAACATACATTTCTTCAGATTAAGCACAATCTGGTACCTTCGACAAGTATCTAAAATTAAGCACAAACTGGACACATGGCATTTTACCAACCCAAACACAGTCTAGTCATTAAAGTAGACCTCCAAAAACTTATGAAAGAAGCCTTTGAATGCAGCAATGACTACACGCAAAAAAATTCTAGGCACATTCTTTAATTCGAAATGCATTACAGTGTACTAAAAACATCCCCATTCAATCACGAAGATCATCTCGCTTCTATCTTCAGGCCCAATTTTGATCTGATGGTACCCAAAAAACCCATTAGTGAAGGAGTACACTTCCTAGTGTTTCCGGGAAAACTAGTGTCTTTTTAATCTGCTAGTCCCACTAAAATAGGTAGCTATCTTAGAAACAAACAATCAAAGCACTTTGTGATTTCCTTTATGTATGATAGATAAGAGAGAAGCAAAGGGGGGCCAACCTGGATCTTCCGCTTGGCTCCTTGCTTGATTCCTCTCTCCCTTGATGGAACTTGCAACTCCTCTCCTACTTGTCCCACTTTAGAGAATATCTGTAGAGACAAAGTAACAAAACACCATCAAAGCATCTCGATCTATGTGTTAACGGGAAAGCTAGTGTCCATTCAGAGCTGCTAGTCCCACTAAGATGGGTAGCTATCTTAGAAACAAACAAACCAAAGTTACTTGTGTTTTCCTTTATGAGAGATAGATGAGAGAGAAGTAGAGAGTGCCAACCTCAGTCTTTTCCTTGTCTCCTTGCTTGTTTCCTCCCTCCTTTGAATGAGCTTCGCCACTCCTTCCTCACTTGTCCCACTTCAAAGAACACCTATAGAGTCACAGTAGCAAAATACCATCAAATCATAGAGATCTATAACCATAAACAATGTAGAATCAAATGTACATTAACCATACAAATTCATACACAAATACAAGATTCAGAAATATACAAGTATATGGAGGAAAACTCAAATAGATTTATTGATAGAAGTAGTAGAAGAGAGGATTACAACCCAGCTGTCTGATCCAGCGCCATTCTCCCAGCATGAAAGCCCTATTCACCTCATGAAAAGACTAGATCACCCAACAATACAATGCTTCACAGAGAAACCAACAACACTTCCTTACAAAATACAAAATTCCAGCCTCTGGATCTCTAGGATGAGGGATCCATATATAGATATTTGTAGGTGGGTGATTTAGCTTTTGGGATTTTGATTAATGTCATTTCACTAATAGTTCTTGGTTCCACTTGGAGATTTCATGATCTCTTACTCATCCTTGGGAAAATTCAAAGAGGCAAGTGTCAAATGAGCAGTTTCTAGAAGATTCTTTGGGTTTCCACCTAACAAACTGCCTCTGCCATTTGTCTACTATCGCTCATCGCACCCTACAGAAGGGCCTTTTAGTATGCATCACACCCTTTGCATGTTGCAAGTGAGATGCATCGCACCCCTAGCATGGAGCAGTCTGTATGGTCCAGTTTTGACCAGTTCTGTGCAGTTTTTCAGGGAGAACTTCTGGGAAATGACGTAATCAGCTGACCTTGTTCCTGTAGGGTATGAAACAACACTTTTAGGGGTTTAGAAGCCCTTAGTTTTTGGACATATGTGATTGGGGTTGCAGTGCCCAAATATGTCTATAACAGTTGCCCCCTAAAGCATGAGGTCGTAAATCTTCTGATGTCGGGTGAAATGCTTTATCATGAGGGTCCAAGGTTTTTCGAACTAGAAGGTGACCTATAATAAGATACAATACAATACGTTATCTTCATAATATTTTCATGATCTAGATGAGGCAGGCATTCCCATGCTCAGCTTTATAAATTCATTTTCATGTACATAGGACAGACAACTGTCTGTGTGGTAGACTGATGATTCTGGTAGAGCCATCATCCCTTGGCTTGGATGATTATCTATGCAGCTATGATGTACATTTGATTTCTTTATTTTCCTGAATATGTCGCAGCCCGGATGGATAAAACTAGATCTGGGGTCTTCAAACTCATTCAATCTTCACCCAGAGTACAAGTCGATCCATGTGAAAAGATGTTCTGGTGTCGAACATGGAATGACATCACCTGATTACCAGCCAATGATGTAAGTTGTTAATAGGCGCAAGAGGAATCACCAATAATGATAATGACCCTCAAGGTACTATAGTACAATTCATGTGGTGTCAATACATGAGTCGATGTCAAACACCACGCAAAATCTTTCGGTCGAAGGCCATTGATGTAAACCTATCGCCGGAAGTGAGAAACTTGCCATTGAGGCACGCAAGCTTCAAAGTACTGAAAGGGTTGTTCCTAAGTCAACTTTTTGGATAATGAGTTGATGTCGACAAGAAGTGACCCATCATAGGAGGGCCTTAATGAATCCCACATCTACGACACAGAATGGAGAAAATGATTTTGTGGAGGTGAAAATGATCTGATGATACAAGGTTCAGGGTGGTGATCATGAAAGAATGGAGCATGAAGGTATTGTAGTGGATGAGGCATTAGATGGGTTGGTGAATTCTTTGAATGACTTCTCTTGAACATATCGGCGACACTGAAAAGGATTGGTAGCATTAACTCCAAAAATGGATGGTACGGGGGACCAATGGTGATACTACCGGTGAACGGAATAACCCAACCCGACTCAATCATGGTGATGGAGTGAAAGTGTCATGTTCAAGAGCGACCTGCTACCAATGAAGATCTTCAAGTTTTCTTCCCAATTTTTCCCCAGTCATTGTTGACCAGCACCTCTTTATTTTTGTCAAGCTTGAGGAGGATAACATATGCTTTTTCTATAATTTTCCCTTCAGGCAAACCTGTCGCTATGTTTTAGCGAACCTAGCGACAGTGAAACTCGCTCTTGTTTGTAATGGACAAGTTTGTCGCTATTGTTTTAACGAGTTTAACAAAAAAGATAACTCGATCCTTTCCAATTTTAGAAAGTCTGAAAAGAGATGGAAAGGAAACTCCAGTAATCATTTTTTATAGTATAATCCCTTAAGTCTGAAAAAGTATAAATAATACGAAAGGGATGACTTTTCCGATCACTTTAACGAGCCGAAAAAGACAAACGCTTGATATTTTTGTGTAATGATCCCTCAGGTCCAAAAAGATTAAAATATAGAGGAGGGATGGCACTTCCAATCACTTTAATGAGCTGGAGATGCCAATTGCTCGACAATCTTTTTATATTTTACGAGTCTAAAAAGAGCTTAAAAGAGACTCGTCTTTGAGGAACGAGTGATATTTTCGGGTAGCAACTGGTTCCGGGTAAGGTTTGGAACTTTTCAATCATGGCAGTGTAAAGAAGATGGCTAATAAAATCACTCATCGTAGTTGTTCCTCAAAAGGGTAAACAATCAATGGAGGTGTATGATCAGCTAAAAAGTGGAGGTGATGGTAAGAACACGACCAAGGCTCAAAAGCTGATAGTAATGCGATCACAAAGGTTATTTACCAAAAGTGGGTTCACTTTTTAATGAGCTTGAACTTTGGGGGAACATATGCTCATAGCTAGGTTTATTTTTTAACAAGCTTGAACTTTGCAGAAACATTGCCCATGCTAGTCGTATAATAAGGATGTCTCTCATTAGTAGGTTCATTTTTGGGGGAGCTTGCCCCATGCGCAACTTTGCTTCGGAGTCTTTCATATGTAAGCTAGGAATGACCAACTACTATCCTAGGGGTTAAAGAACTACTAAGGTTAGGTAGGATAGTTTCACGATGGGAAACATTTCCTTTACTTTGCCGTTTTCGTCAGTCCCGACAAAGGTGAATGGTTGACTAGACCAATCACCTAACTTAAGCAGTTGAAGTTAGTAAAAAACTATGGGGTTAGAGTTACGCTGGTCACTTTTCACTTGCATACAAAAGGTTTGCATGCCTCTAGGTATAAAGAGAAGTAGAGTTTCCAGGTTACCATATGGAAGTTCTTGCATTAAAGCAAGGTTGTTTCGTCGACATTTGTAGACAAAACACTTCCTTGGCTCTGTCCATAGAAATAAACAAAGGCAAATGGTGGGAGCTTCCACTCACATAATGTTTGACGAGGGAATCCTTTTCCAATCTAATCCCATTTTCCTAAATGGACGGGTGTGTTAGACTAGTCATATATCCTACGCGGAAACCTACCTTATATCTGGGGTTTTCCTGCCGAGCAGACCAGGGTGCATGCCCCCTGGGTTTAGTCACATTCACCGAATCACTCGCGCTCATCAAGTGGATGGACTGGAGGTTGATGAGACATTCCTCGTGCAAAAAGACTAGTTAGGGATGGCATTTGACTAGCAGCCATGTTTGAACCAGGGAATGAAAGCTGGTCAATGAACTAGACCATTTTGCCTTCATACGGGAAACACTTCACTCAAAATAGTGAGGAAACAACAGCTCCCATGTTGTAAATGTAGTCATGCCCAAGGAGTAGA
Organism: Pinus taeda; assembly: GCA_000404065.3. Classification (NCBI taxonomy): domain Eukaryota; kingdom Viridiplantae; phylum Streptophyta; class Pinopsida; order Pinales; family Pinaceae; genus Pinus; species Pinus taeda. The sequence continues at coordinate 253,539 of APFE031670915.1, forward strand.
TTGTAATATAGAGGCCCTTGGACTACCATCATGTTTAGATGAATAGTTTTCCTTCTCAAAGTTATAGGCAAATTTGGAAGGATCCCTAACAGTCGACTGGTTCCTTTGTTGAAGCCTGACAGAATTCGAATCTCAAGCAGAAGTGATGGCGGGCCAAGCACTTTCCAAGTAGTTGAGGAAAGGATACTCATGGAAGCTCCTTCATCTATGGTAGTACTAGCCATGATCATTCTATAAGCTTGTAATATGATTCGGAATGGTACATTAGATGGTAGGTGGGGTCTCCCTAGTAGATTCCAATCGAAGGAAATGACTAGATTACTTGGAGGAGGGACCGAATAAACAGCCGGATGAATCTTTAACAAACTTCCTTCCTACAGTAAAGGAATGGGTAGATTTCCCCCATGTTCATTGGATTCTGTGTTAACAAAAAGAATTTGAATGGCGTCATTCTCATTCTCTTTGATGACCATATCATCCGAAGGTGGACCTTCTGAAGACAAGACTTGGTCGGCTGCCATCTCGACCTATTGACTTTGGTCCGGTGTGGACTCAAAGGGTTTATCTTCAATGATAGGGGCTTCGACTGACAACAAAGGTGTGTCAGTCAGATTTTCAACTAGCGATGGACTCGGCAAGAGTTTCTTGTATCCAGGAGGAAGTCGCTACGGTGAAGCAGGACGATTATCCAAGACTCTTTTAGCTTCGTCCAAGAAAGGACAGCGGTGGAGGGCATGATCACCTTCACACAGTTTACAAAGAAATTTAATCTTCCTTTATGTCCATGGACTTCGTTTTCACTAGTTGATGGTGTGCTCTCAGCATGATCGTCAGAGGTTGAAGACACCGGATTGTGCAAGCAGGGAGACAAATCTCTTAAGATTCGCGGGATGCAAGGACAATCTTGATGATAGTGGTCTCCTTTGCAAATGACACATGGAGATTTAGGTTTGGATGGTGCAGTGTGTGGATTTTCGCCAGATGATGCATGGTTTCCCCTTTTCACCATTGGCTTCTTCTTCTTCTTCTCAATTACTTGGTTTTTAGTGTTACTAGCTTCACCAAGCGAAGAGGAAGAAGGAGAGGGAGAAACAAACGAAGTAGAAGGTGGGGGAGTTACTTCAGTATCATCTGGTTGCTTATTTGATTGCTGAGGAATTACGGTGTTTTGAATGACAGAGGTCGAGAAAAGCCATATTGGCAGGCCAATTGTGAGTCCTGGAAGGGACAATGTAGCCATGTGTGGAGCACCAACATCTCCCCAAGAAGAGAAAGGACTAGGATTCCCCCCAAGGGGAAATCCTTGATTAGTGGACTCCATTTTCTCAACCTAAGACCAATGAGGGAACAATGATGTTATTCCGATTAAAATAAATGTTATGACACCTTGACACAACTTGCTTTTTCAATTTTTAAGAGTCGAGAAAAAGCTAAATATGACTCTAATCGCCTTCGATTTTTATTGAGCCTCAAGTGACAAGTGCTTAGATGGACCTTTTATTTTAAGGAGTCTGAAAAGGAATGAAAGTGACTACTCTGGAAATCTAGACAGAGGGATTACCAAACCAATCGCAAAACTGCAGAATACTTTTTATGTATAGCAGTCAATCTTCTCGAATGTTGTGTTTAGTGCATTGCGATCGATAGGGCGGCAAACACGGCTTCCTAAGGATAAAGGATATAGCCTATTGTGGTCTCCCAATATATACTCGACGGTACATGGAAGCACGAGTCCGTACTGGCACTTGTCGTATCAAAGAGGAGGAATCACCCAAGCTATGATGAAAATGATAGTTACCAGGATTTACGATGCTGGAATACATCTCTAGCCTAGACTTCTAGATGTTGTGTGTTTGGTTCCAAAGAATTTTTATGTTCATTGAGGTTTATTTTACAGTTGATCTTTCTTAAGAAGTTTTCCTTTAAGTTTCACCACGTGACGTAGATATACAATTCATAAATATGCAATCTAAGATGATAAACATTCGTTTACTTTCTTTTACCAATGAAAATCCTAGCTACTAAGAAAAGAGAAGTAAAATTCTTTCAACATAGAGCAGAGAGCACACACTAAGATGCACTGTCCTAAATCAATTTTCGCATGCAGTCTAAATGCAAATGCACATGCATGTATTTGTTTTTAAGTTTCCTCAAAGCGACACTTTAGCAATTTCTTTTCAAAAACAAAAGGAAGATTTAGACGACACTTTCAATTTCGACTTGAAAACTGCTTTTGACACTTTAAAAAATTTATGATTCAAATCAAATACAATGGCAAAAGTGTAATTGAATATCTAAAAGAGAAAGACTTTATGACACTTTTTTCTTTGATTGAAAACGACACTTGCGACACTTTCAAATCAAAAGACGATAGTTCGATTAAGCTGTTGTTTGCAAAGGAGAACTGTAAATGATGAAAAATACATAAAAAAAATTCACAATTCTTTACCAATGGAGGCTGAATAATGCAAAGGAAGAAGGTTTCAACAGTGATATACTGATCATAGACAACAAAACTACTGAATAAAGCTGAAGACAATGAAGAAAAAACCAAAATCTGGAGGCAAAAATAGTCTCACTCAATCATCGCACCTGTAACACAGGGAAACAGGGATGCATCTCACCTGCAACACACAGGATGTGCAATGCATCCAAGTTGCCAATGAGAGATAGTGCGATGGTCCAGGGACGAGACTGAGCTTGGTTTTCACTCACAGTTTGCAGCTAAGTTTAGGGATTTAGGCTGAGCTAATGATAAACAGTAAACATAAAGTATAGGGGTTGATCTAATGAGGTTATTTGAGCTACCACCAGGGCACTTAGGATGTTTCCAAGTCATATGTTCAGTTCATAAACTAACCCGGAGATTGACTGAAGCAGCGTTGATCTACTTGGCAATTGCATAGCAAAATCAGTTCGAAGGCTAGCTGGCTTAACTTCAGGCTCCGTCTGTAGTTTATAAAGCAAACAATAGTGACTAACAATCAAACTATTCGTTCCCCAATAGAGTCGCCATTTTGTTATTGGGAAAACTAGTTTCCATTCAGAGCTGCTAGTCCCACTAAGACAGGTAGCTATCTTAGAAAGAAACAAACCAAAGTTACTTGTGTTTTCCTTTATGAGAGATAGATGAGAGAGAAGCAAGGAGTACCAACCTCAGTTTTTTGCTTGTCTCCTTGCTTGTTTCCTTCCTCATTTGATAGAGACCCACCACTCCTTCCTCACTTTTCCCACTTCAAAGAACACCTATAGAGTCAAAGCAGAAAAATACCATCAAAGAATAGACATCTATAACCATAAACAATGTAGAATCAGATGTACATTAACCATACAAATGCATACACAAATAAAAGATTCAGAAATATACAAGTATATGGAGGAAAACTCAAATAGCTTTATTCATAGAAGTAGTAGAAGAGAGGATTACAACCTAGCTATCTGATCCAGTGCCATCCTCCTAGCATGAAAGCCCTCTTCACCTCATGAAAAGACTAGATCACCCAACAATACAATGCTTCAGAGAGAAACCAACAGCACTTCCTTACAAAATACAAAATTCTAGCCTCTGGATCTCTAGGATGAGGGATCCATATATAGATATTTACAGGTGGGTGAGTCAGCTTTTGGGATTTTGATTAGCATCATTTCACTGATAGTTCTTAGTTGCACTTGGAGATTTCATGATCTCTTACTCATCCCTGGGCGAATTCAGAGAGGCAAGTGTCAAATGAGTAGTTTCTAGAAGATTCTCTGGGTTTCCACCTAGCAAACTGCCTCTGCCATTTGTATGCTCTCACTCATCGCACCCTATAGAAGGGCTTTTTAGTATGCATCATACCCTTTGCATGCTGCAAGTGAGATGCATCGCACTCCTAGCATGGAGCAGTCTGTATGGTCTAGTTTTGACCAGTTCTAAGCAGTTTTTCAGCGAGAACTTCTGGGAAATGATGTAATCAGCTGACCTTCTTCCTTTAGGGTATGAAACAACACTTTTAGGGGTTTATAAGCCCTTGTTTTATGGACATATGTGATTGGGTTTGCAGTGCCCAAATATGTCTATAACACTATGATATCATAAATAATGCAGAATCAAAAATAAATTGACCATACAATTGCATTCGCAAATAACAATATTCTCAAACACACGATTATATGGAGGAAAACTCAAAGAAATTTATTAATAGTAGAAGAGACGATTATAATCCAACTATCTGAACTGGCATCATCCTCCCAGCATCAAAGCCCTCTTCACCTCATGAAAAGCATGATCACCCAACAATATAATGTTCCTTATCAAAGACAAACTAACAACACTTCTTTACAAATTACAAAGTTCCAGCCTCTAGATCTCTCAGATGAGGGATCCATTTATAGATATTTGTAGAGGTGTGAGTTAGCTCTGGGTTTTAGATTAGTGTCATTCCACTTGTAGTTCTTAGTTCCACTTGGAGATTTCTTGGATCTCTTACTCATCCCTGGGTGAATTCAGAGAGGAAAGTGTCATAGAGGAAGTTTCTAGAAGATTCCATGAGCATCCACTTAGAAAATTGCCTCAAACATTTGTCCATTCTCACTCATCACACCCCACAAAAGGCTCTTTCAGTATGCATCGCACCTAGCTAGTGTAGGACTCAGTATGCATCACACCTTAGCCAAGGAGTAGTCAGTATGGTCCAGTTTTGGCCAGTTCTGAGTGGTTTTTCAGGTGGAACTTCTGGGAAATGATGTAATGAGTTGACCATGATCCTTTAGGGTATGAAACAACACTTTTAGGGGTTAAAGAGCCCTTGGTTTATCGACATATATGATTGGGGTTGTAGTGCCCAAATATGTCTATAACAGTTACCCCTAAAGCATGAGGTCGTAAATCTTCTGACGTCGACTGAAATGCTTTATCATGAGGGTCCGAGGTATTCAAACTGGAAGGTGACCTGTATAAAATAAAATACAATACATCATCATCATTTTATTTTCATGATCTAGCTGAGGAGGGCATTCCCATGCTCAGCTTTATAAATTCATTTTCATGTACATAAGATAGATAATCATTTGTTGTTACAGATTGCTGATTCTTTGTATGTAGAGTCATCATCCCTTAGCTTGGATGATCATCTGTGTAGCTTCAGTGTACATGTGATGTCTTTATATTCCTGGATATATCGCAACCCGAGTGGATGAAACTAGATCTGGGGTCTTCAAACTCGTTCAATCTTCACCCAATGTACAAGTCAATCCATGTGAAAAGATGTCCTGAAGTCAAACATGGAAAGACATCACTTGATTACCAGCCAATGATGTGAGCTGTTAATAGGCACAAGAGGGATCACTGATAATGATAATGACCCTCAAGGTACTACAATTCAATTCATGTGGTGTGAATATATGATCTGACGTCGAACACCATGTAAAATATTTCGGTCAAAGGCCACTAATGTAAACCTGTCACCAGAAGTGAGAAACTTGCCATTGAGGCATGCAAGCTTCAAAGTACTGAAAGGGTTGTTCCTAAGTTGACTTCTTGGATAATGAGCTGATGTCGAGAAGAAGTGTCCAATTGTAGGAGGGCCGTAATGCATCCCACATTTATGACATGAAATGAAGCAAATGATTTTCTAGAGGTGAAAACGATCTGATGATACAAGGTTCAGGAATGGCGGTCATGAAAAATGGAGGGTGAAGGTATTGTAGTGGATGAGGTGTTAGCTGGGTGGTGAACTCTCTGAATGACTTCTCTTGAACATGTCGGCGACACTGAGATGGATTGGTAGCATTAACCCCAAAAGATGGATGGTGTGGAGGACCAATGGTGATATGATCGGTGAACAGAATAACCCAACCTGACTTAATCATGGTGATGGATTGAAAGTGTCATGTTCAAGAGCGACCTGTTACCAATGAAGTTCTTCAAGTTTTCTTCCCTTCTTCCCCAGTCATTGCTGACTAATACCTCTTTATTTTTGTCAAGCTTGAGGAGGATAACATATGCTTGTTCTATAATTTTCCCTTCGGGCAAACCTGTCACTATGTTTTAGCGAGCCTAGTGACAGTGAAACTCGTTCTTGTCCAGGTGGACAAGTTTGTCACTATTGTTTTAACGAGTTTAGCGACAAGGATAACTCAGTCCTTTTCAGGTTTAGAGAGTTTGAAAAGGGATGAAAAGGAAACTCCAGTAGTCCTTTTTCGTAGCATAATCCCTTAAGCCTGAAAAAGTGTAAAATAATACGAAAGGGATGACTTTTCAATCACTTTAGCGAGCCAAAAAAGACAAGCACTCAATCCTTTTGTGGGATGATCCCTCAGATCCAAAAAGATTAAAATGTAGAGGATGGATGGCGCTTCCCTTTACTTTAACGAGCTGGAAAGGCCATAAGCTCGACAATCTTTTCATATTTAACGAGTCTAAAAAGAGCTTAAAAGAAACTCATTTTTGAGGAATGAGTGATGTTTTCGGGTAGCAGCTGGTTCCAAGTAAGTTTGGAACCTCTCAAAACATGGCAGTGTGAAGAGGGTGGCTAAAAAAATCACTCATTGCAGCTATTCCTCAAAAGGGTAAACAATCAAGTGGAAGTGTATGATTGGCCAAAAGAATGGAGGTGACGATAAGAACACAACCAAGGCTTGAAAGGTTGATAGCATGGCAATCACAGAGGTCGTTTACTAAAGGCGGATTTATTTTTTAATGAGCTTGAACCTTGCGTTAACATATGCTCAGTGGCGGGTTTATTTTTTAACGAGCTTGAACCTTGCGGAAACATTGCTCATACCAGTCATTTAAAGATGCGTCTCATTGGTAGGTTTATTTTTTATTGAGCTTGAACTCTACGATAACATGTGCTCATTGCCTTTTTATGTAGGCTAGAAATGACCAAACTACAAAGCTAACTACACTAAAAGCTAAGGAACTACTGAGGTTAGGTAGGATAGTTTTGTCTTTCATCTAGACAAAACACTTCCTTTGCTTCGTCTGTGCGCCACAGATAAAGGTGAATGATGGTTAGACCAATCACCTAACCTAAGAAGTTGAAACTAAAAAGCTAAAAAGCTAAAAATGCTAAAAATCTAAAAAATGAAATTGGTCACTTTTCACTTGCATAAAAAGGTTTGCATGCCCCTAGGTATTGAGAAAAGGAGAGTTTCTAGGTCACCGTATGGAAGTCCCTGCGGTTAGGCAGGATTCTTTCTATCCGTGGTTAGACAAAAAACACTTCCTTGGCTCTACCCATCGAAATAGACAAAGGTGAATGGTGTGAGATTCTAATCACATAACCTACGAGGAATTAACTATTTCAGATCGATCCCATAACCTACAAGGAAATGGTGTTTCAGACCAATCATATAACCTACAAGGAAATCTATCTTTTTAGCTGGGTTTGCCTACCGAAGCAGGCCAGGGTGCATGCACCCTAAGCTTCGTTACATTCACCGGACTACTCGCGGTAATTAGGTTGATGAAATGAAGGTTGAAGAGACATTCTTGATGGAAAGAGACCATTCAGGGATAGTGTTTGACTTGTAGCTATGTTTGAACCTAGAAATGAAAGTTGGTCGATAAGTTGTACCATTTTTCCTTCATGCGGGAAACACATTACTCAAAAGAGTGTGGAAACAATAGCTTCCATACTATAAACATAGTCATGCCAAAGGAGTAGATTGTAATCTAATGTCCCTTGGACTGCCATCACATTAAACTGAACAATTTTCCTTTTCAAAGTTATTGGAAACTTCGGAAGGATCCCTAACGGTCGACTGGTTCCTTTGTTAAAGCCTAACAAGTTTTGTGTCTCAGGCAAAAGCGATGGCAAACCAAGCGCTTTCCAAGCAGTTGAGGAAAGGATACTCAGTGAAGCCCCTTCATCTATGATAGTGCCAGACACGATCATTTTGTAAACTTTTACTATGATTCTAAATGGTACATTAGATGGAAGGCGAGGTCTTGCTAGTTGATTCCAATCGAAGGAAATGACTAGACTGCTTGGAGGGGGTACCAGATAAATGGTTGGATGAACCCCTTGAACTAGGGGACTTTCCTCCTGTTGTAAAGAAATGGGTGGATTGCCCCCATGTTCATCAGACTCTGTATTAACAAAAAGAATTTGGACAGTATTGTTCTCATTCTCTTTGGAAATTGTATCGTCTGAAGGTGGACCTTCTGAAGGCAAGACTGGGTCAACTGCCATCTCGACCTATTGACTTTGGTCCAGTATGGACTTAGAACATTTACTTTCAATGATAGGCGCTTCGACTGATGATTGAGTTACACCATTCAGGTTTTCAACTAGTGATGGACTTGGTAGGAGTTTCTTGTATCTAGGTGGGAGTCGCTGCGGCGAAGTAAGACGATTATCCAATACGCTTTAGGCTTCATCCAAAAAAGGACAACGTTGAAGAGCATGATCAACTTCACATAACCTACATGGAAATTTGACCTTTCCTTTCTGACCATTGACTTCATTTTCACTAGTTGATGGTGTGCTGTCAACATGGTTGCCAGAGGTTGATGACACCGGATAGTGTGAACGGGGAGACCATTATCTCAAGATCGACAGAATGCAAGGACAATCTCGATGAAGGTGGTATCCCTTGCAAGTTATGAATGGAGATCTGTGCTTGGAAAGTTTGGTGTGTGGATTTTCACCAAATGATTCATGGTTGCCCCCTTGCTTAGCTAACTTCTTATTCTTCTTCTCAACCACTTGGTTTTTAGTAGCACTAGTTTCACCAAGCGAAGAGGAAGAAGGGGAGGGAGAAACAAAAAAAGTAGAAGTTGAAGGGAAAACTTCGGTATCATTTGGTTGCTGATTCGATTGCTGAGGAATCATGGCATTTTGAACGACAAAGGTTGAGAATAGCCATATTGATAGGCCAATTGTGATTCCTGGAAGGGACAATGTGGCTGTATATAGAGCACCAATATCTCCCCAAGAAGAGAAAGGACTAGGATTCCCCCCAAGAGGGATTACTTGATTGGTGGACTTGATTACCTCAACCTAAGATCAACGAAGGAATAGGGATGTTATTCCGAATTGAACAAATTTTAATGAAGCTTTGACACAACTTTGCTTTTTCAATTTTTAAGAGTCGAGAAAAAGCTAAAGATGACTCTAGTCGCCTTCAATTTTTAATGAGCCTGAAGTGACAAGTGCTCAGATGAACCTTTTCTTTTAAGGAGTCAAAAAGGAAAAAAAGTGACCAGTCTACAAATCTAGACAGAGGGATTACCAAACCAGTTGCAAAACTGCAAAATACACCTTGGTGGTAAATTAAAGAGAAATTACCAAGGACTTATGTACAGCAGTCAATCTTCCTGAATGTTGTGTTCAGTGCATTGCGATTGATAGGGCAGTAGACACGGCTTCCTATGGATAAAGGATATTAGCCTATTGTGGTCTCCCAATATATACTCGATGGTACGGGGAGCACAAGTCCATACCAGCACTTTCATATCAAAGAGGAGGAATCACCCAACCTTTGATGAAAATGATAGTTACCAGGTTTTACGATGTCGGAACACGTCTCTATCCTAGACCTCTAGATGTGTTGCCTTCGGTTCCAAAGTGTTGTTAAGTTCATTGAGAATTTATTTTAGAGTTGATATTGTTTATAAGTTTTCCTTTCAAGGTTCACCGTGTGATGTAGATGTAAAATTCCTAAATATGTAATCTAAAATGATAAACAGTCATTTATTTTCTTTTAGCAATGAAAATCTTAGCTACCAAGGAAAGAAGATAACGTTTCTTTCAACAAAGAGTAGAGAGCACACACTAAATGCACTTTTCGTAAATCACTTTCCACATACAGTCTAAATGCAAATGCAAATGCATGTATTTATTTTTTGTTTCCTTAATGTGAGAATGCCAAAAAGGAAAACTAAGTATAGATCTGAACTATTTTCTTTAAAGCGACACTTCGAAAATTTATTTTCAAAATGAAAGGAAGACTAAAATGACACTTTTCGATTTTGAATAGAAAACTGCTTTCGACACTTTAAATATTAACAATTCAAATCAAATACCATGGCAAAAGTACAATCCACTGTCTAGAAGAGGAAGACTTTATGACACTCTTCTTTTTTACTCAAAATGACAGTGCGATTAAGCTACGTTTGACAAAGAAGGACTGTAAATGATAGACAAATACATAAAAAGATTTACCAATCCCTATAATTGGAGGCTGAACAATGTAAAAGAAAGAGGCTTCAGCAATACTGATCATAAGCAACAAAACAACTAAATAGAGTTGAAAACAAGGAGGAAAAAACCAAATTTCAAAGAGAGAAACAGTATCAATCAGTAATCACACCTGTCCTTCAAGGAAACAGAGATGCATCTCACCTACAACACATGGGTGGTGCGATGCATACAGGCTGCCAGTTACAAACAGTACAATGGGCCAGGGAGTGAAACTGAGTTGGTTTTTGCTCAAAATTTGTAGCTAAGTTTAGTTATTTAAGTTGAGCTATGATGGACAGTAAAAACAAAGTACAGGGGTATGATCTTAGGAGGTTATTGAGCTACCACAAGGGCATTTAGGATACTTCTAAGTTAGATGTTCAGTTCATAAACCAACCCGGAGATTGACTGAAGCAACATTCATCTACTTTGTAGTTCCATAGCAAAAGTAGTTCGAAGGCTATCTGGCTAACTTCAGGATCTGTCTGTAGTTTATAAATCAAACAACAATAACAAACAAACAAGCTATTCGATCCCCAGTGGAGTCGCCATGTTGTTTCCAGGAAAACTAGTGTCTTTTCGATCTGTTAGTCCCACTAAGATGGGTAGCTATCTTAGAAACAAACAATCAAAGAAATTTGTGATTTCCTTTATGTATGATAGATGAGAGAGAAGCAAAGGGGGGTCAACCTGGATCTTCTGTTTGGCTCCTTGCTTGATTCCTCTCTCGCTTGATGGAACTTGCAACTCCTCTCCTACTTGTCTCGCTTTAGAGAATATCTGTAGAGACAAAGTAACAAAACACCATCAAAGCATCTCGATCTATGATATCATAAACAATGCAGAATCAGAAATACATTGACCATACAATTGCATTCACAAATAACAAGATTCACAAACACACGATTATATGGTGGAAAACTCAAAGAACTTTATTAATAGTAGAAGAGAGGATTACAACCTAGCTGTCTGATCTAGCATCATCCTCCCAGCATCAAAGCCCTCTTCACCTCATGAAAAGCAAGATCACCCAACAATACAATGTTCCTTCTCAAAGACAAACTAACAGCACTTCTTTACAAATTACAAAGTTCTAGCCTATAGATCTCTCAGATGAGGGATCCATTTATAGATATTTGTAGAGGTGTGATTCAGCGCTGGGTTTTTGATTAGTGTCATTTCACTTGTATTTCTTAGTTCCACTTGGAGATTTCTTGGATCTCTTACTCATCCCTGGCCGAATTCAGAGATGCAAGTGTCATAGAGGAAGTTTCTAGAAGATTCCATAAGCATCCACTTAGAAAACTACCTCAGACATTTGTCCATTCTCACTCATTGCACCCCACAGAAGGCTCTTTCAGTATGCATCACACCTGGCTAGTGTAGGAGTCAGTATGCATCGCGCCTTGGCCAAGGAGCAGTTAGTATGGTCCAGTTTTGGCCAATTCTGAGTGGTTTTTCAGGTGGAACTTTTGGGAAATTATGTAATCAGTTGACCATGATCCTTTAGGGTATGAAAGAACACTTTTAGGGGTTAAAGAGCCCTTGGTTTATCGACATATATGATTGGGGTTCCAGTGCCCAAATATGTCTATAACACCTGGCCACCTACATTATCCAATACCTCATAAGTCAACAACATTAGGAAAGGATCATGCACGCAAGCGTCATTCAACTTCCTAAGATCTACACATATCCATATTTCATCCTTCTGCTTCTTTTATTGTACCACCATTGGGCTCACCCAATCAAATTCTTCTACGGGCTCAATGATGTCTGCCACGAGCATCTTATCTAACTCTAAATAGACCTTCTCCTTATACTTTGGATTGAGATGGTAAGGTCTTTGCTTAACCGGATTCACGTCGGGTTTTAACGTGATCTTCATAACACCGAGGTTCCCTATTATCCCCTTTAACTCTGTAAACTTGGTATGGAACAAATCCTGGTATTCGCAGAGCAATTAGGTGACCTTATCTACCATCACGCCATCCTAGTAATCTCCAATGTTTATGAATTTGGGCCCCGCCTCCGTAAAAATATTTTCCTATTTCATTTTTAGTGGCACAGTTATACCAGGATTCTTGATCTGAAGTCCCTCAACCTCGTGGTGCCCCTCGGTTTTAGGGATGTTAATATTTTTGGGGTCCTTGTCTTCTTCTTCAACAACCACGTTATAGCATTCCAACGTGTGGCTCAGCTGAGTAGTCCAATTAGGTTGAATCAGATCCAAAGGATCCTACGGTATCCTAAATATTTCTGGTTTAACCTCTTGTAGAGCTTCGTCAATACAGTAAAACCTATCTTTGAAGCTGAACATCATTATGAACCCTTCGTGCAGAACATCCCATTTTCCTGTGCCATGGTGGAGCTTTGTCTCCAAGTACCAGTTCATCGGGATGAAATCTAAGGTGTGACAAAACAAGTGCACCCATTCAAGTGGGGCTTCTCTCCATAGGCCTTAGCCCATTTGGCCAAGTGTGTGTGTGGATTGTCCTTTCCGTCATACTTTTATGTCACCCATACCTATGGCTTCCCAAAGCCTGTTCTCATCATCATCCTACATTTGCGCCAATCGTCAAAACTACCCTTGTGCGTACCCCACCATCTCGCGGGCATAGCGCGTAGTGCCCAGTCCAAAGCCTTGAAGCTTTGCTTCTCTGGCACTTCCCTCTCAAATGCATCCAAAACCACATCCACATCATTGAAGCCATTATAAGTGGGAAGATTTCATACCTTTGACGACACACATTGTAGCGACCGGGTCATCATGTTATAGCTTAGCGTGGTTAATTCATGTAGCTGATTCTGCCAATGCTCTAATTCTTCGTCCGAGTCTGAGTTGCAGGAACTATCACGATCCCATGTAATTCATCCATCCACTGTCAGATTCATCCAATCTTGGTTTTGTACTGTGATTTTATATATGTAGTCCAAATCGTCATCGCTTTCGTAATCGCAGACTGGTTCAGTATAGCGCGGTCCTTCTACAAGATCTAGGGGTACTATTATGGGAAGAGATTTCTTTTCAAATATCATATTTCACTTCTTTAGGTTGATTACCCCATTCATGTCAATAGCCCAATCAATTCCTAGGAGTGCCAGGTAGGGATTGTTGCCATCCACAATTTATATTACTTCAAAGTCAGCCAATGCGCTTGTGCCCTCAATATCTATAGTTACTCCCTGCAACCATCCCATGGGGATGATCTTCTGCTAATTTTCCATTCTTAATTGAATCGGAGACCACCGTAGTATGGGTCTTCCCATCCGCTCCTCAGTATGCTTCGACAAAACGTTCACGTCTGACCCCAGATCTAGAATAACCTGATCCATGTCATATTCTGCTATCTACGCGGTGAGTCTCATCTCATGCCCTATCCTTGCCTTATGCTTACCAATCTTCCATACCATGCACGGTTCACCCAGAGTGTTTATGGCACATCTATTTATAAGTTCATATAACCCCTTCACAACCTTGCCATCATGTAGAAGCTTCATGCAGGTCTCTAGAAAGGTTGTAAGCATAGAAGGGTCCATTTCCTAAATAGGCTTATCCCAGCTCCCTGAGGTATAGGCCTCAATGAAACTCTTCTTTTCATTCACGTGTGCGCTCCAAATAAAATTCAACTTCCTTCACCGGGGCTTTGCAAACCCATGCATTGTCTTCAAGTTGTTTCCCCTTATCATCTCCCATTGAAATTCCACTTCGAAGTGCTATATTCACATTCAGATCCTCTTTGCAAGGCTCAGCCCTCATCATCTATAGTTTCTGAGTCGGTTGTGGTGGTAGCACCCCTTTGTCGCATATCCTCACTATCAGTGTATGGAAGTCCTCTGTCTCATGATCGAACTGAGTAAAATATTTACACGACAGACATGTTGGGTTAGTGCATTCACGAGCATAGTACCTTGGTCCTCCACAATTATAATAGATTAGCTGTCCCCAACCTCTACTAGGTTCTCCTCCGCCTTAGCCTCGTCCACGCCCCTGAAAGATTTTTCACGCCATCCCAGTGCTCTGGTCAGGAGGTCGTGTTTCTACCTAAGCTCTATAGATGGGTGTGTTGTCCATCATCAATTCATAACTTCAGCAGTTGCGCTCATCATGTCGTACCAACCTGCAGAAGTTGCAGAACAATTGTTGCAGTGTTTGTAGAAACTTCTGCAGTAAATTATAGTTATCAGCCGTATGTTTCCCTGATACCTGACATATAACGCACCACAATGCAGGCCCCGTGCTCAGTGCTTCTTGGGCTTCCAGCCTCAAAGGCATCAGTCCTCCTCCTGTAATATAGTTCGCAAAGATTGCGCATTGGTATTTTTCATGCCCCTAACCTTTACATTTCAGGCACCATATCTCTTCACGCACCTCTGGTCAAACTGTTTTGTCCTGCTTCAAACTTTGCATCTCGAGGAAAATATTTTGCAACTACACATGGATCTACTAAATCCCCAGATTCAGATCTTATATCAATGTTTCATTCAGTCTTATTGTAATCTCCAAGGCCTCTACCTAAGTTGTAATATTTTGTTGTGACAGTGCAACCCTTAGGTGAGGCAAGAGCGAAGCCATGAAACATTTGCGGTGTTGTCCATCTGTTAAGTTCATATTAGATTCACAAATTTTACACTTCAATCTTTGATCCAATTCCTAAGGTGTCTCACCTGGTCTCATTACGATTTCCTTGAACCCCACAATCAATTGCACCTCCGATTTAGGCCTACAAAACTCTTTATTTAGTGAGGTCTAAATCTCTACCAACCCAGTGTTTGGGTTATCATTAGAGTACTTAATGTACCAAGTTACCATGTGATCCTGTAAAGCAATAACCAATGTTTCCTTCTTCATGTGATCGTCTGTGACACCCTGAGCTTCCCATAAAGCTCTTACAACAAACCAGAACTGGTGCGGATCCTCATTTCCCAAGCCTTAAACAAAGGCATCTTCATTGAATTTGCCATGATTAACTATGGTGGAGGTGGTGGTGGTGTGGGCGAAGCCACAGGTGGTGATGGTGGTGAAGGAGGAGGTGGTGTGGGTAGAGGTGGTAGTCGCGGGAACCCTTGTTTTATCAACTAAACTACACTTCGCGGAGAAGCCTGTGCTACTCTCTCTTCGTCACTCAAAGGAGGTGAAATCAGTGGGCTATATTTAGGTCCCTTTCTTCCTTCGTTCCTGTAAGTATTTCCACTTCGTGTAGCTCTGAACATAAAGGTAGTTGCATAACCCGTTTTTCATACAATAACATAATCCAAGTATTTAAAGACCTTAAGTACTTACCTCACGGACCTTTGAAAAAGCATCACTCTGCCTCGCTATAACTGACTGAGGTATTGACCGCGAATTCAGTCACAAATCCTCCTATAATACGATTGAGCCGATGATCAACAACGTGGGTGATCTTATCCCCAAAGGCTTCCAGTCTCTGTACTAACTTCAGGGTCTAGACAATAGGACCGTTAAGCCTCCACCTTCCTTGGCTATCCGCTAGCTTCGCGATCCACTCATATAACTGAACTGGAAAGGAACAGAAAAAGATCTCATGGATTTCGGTATATAGGTATCAATCTAGCCATTATTCCTTTATCAGCAGTGGATTTTTGTTCTCTTGCACCGTGAATTCGTGGATCTTCCTATCTAACTAGTCTTCAATCTCTTTCGTAGTTGGATTCTAGTGATACGATATCACACATCTCTCATGCAAATTCCAGTCCCGACAACGAAACCATTTATTGGCTTTGTGGGCCCCGACCTAGGTTCAACGTTAGTCAACCAAACAAATCCCTACACTACTGTCCCTTTCGACATTAGCCCGTGGAGCACGGACTGAAGTCTCACCCAAAGTAGTATGCGGGGATGCTAGAACAAAGTTTCCGCACGTTGAGATGGTCGCGATGTCCATTTAAACACTCTGCCCCTACTTCCGCACAAGTCGCTAAGCCTTAGGGCTCTATCAGTCTACCCTTTATTCCACTCTTCAGTACCTCCGCGAAGGTGTACGACTGACCTTCCCATAAACCTAACCCATGGTTTAGGTACTTTCACGTAGCTATGACAATGTATTGTATAGGTTCCCAAGTTATCTCAAGTATTTTACTTATATTACTAATCAATCACAATTAGTGTTGCATAAACTGATATCTTTACTTGCATTCAATTAACATATATAATCACATATATTCGTGCATCAAATAAACATTGTAAATTAAACCCAAAACACAATATGATCAAATGCATTAACAGAGACTGAATACATAGTATTTGTAGAATACTTCTCTTTACTGATATCTTCCAGTTTAATACAAACTCTATCCACCCTACGCACATAGCTGCAGGGGTCCGTGCACTCAGCTGCAGACTTCCACCCTAGGCCTCTACGCACTCAGCTGCAGAGCCTCTACCTACGCTAAGACCCTAGAACACTTAGACTTCTCCACTCTACTTCGCTACTTTCTTCCTTAATTAACTACTTAGAGATTACTTACTTAGCTCCTTTTTATACAATCTCATGGTCTGCAGACCATGGGTAGATCGTTTACAGCCGACTTGACACTTTACAAAATAAGGGCAGACAACCCTTTATGACTCTTGACACCTTCGCACTTCGCGACCATGAAATGTGGAGACATTACAATTTTATTACAAAATTGTCCAAAAATATGGGCTTTTAGCCCCAAAACTTCTCTTGGGGGAACCTATTCCCAACACCGAGTCTATCAACTTCCTTTAGAGCATCCATTAGGTCATCACAAGCATCATATTTTTCCACAAATTAATATTCAAAGGCCCCAAGAAATTTATATTCCTGATTTGAAACTTCATCATTTGAAGAACATTCAAAATCTTCATTTGTATAAGAACTTTCCTTCCTAGTGACATTCTTTCCCTTTTCTTCCTTATCTTGATTTTGTTCACTAGCTAAACACTTAGATAAAAGCTTACCACTTAGATTTTTATATCCTCCTTGAACAACTCCCCATACATCAGCTCCCATTATTCCTTCCATTTTTATCCCTTTGATATATCTCCCTTTAGAGATCATCTCCTTCTGAGGGACTTGCTCATACCAAATGTTAGGAAAAATACTAAGGGAGGGTGAATTAGTATTTTTATTTTACTTTTCTTCAATTTCAAATTCTAAATTTTTTACACTATTATTATTCATACAACCTATGTGTGTACATGCTTTTAATTAGTGAGACCTATGTATATTATGATTACTAAATTTTATTAATATCCATCACTTTTTTAACTTCAATTATTGCATCATTAGTTCATTATCCATTCAATATGCAATAAAGAACAAATAAATCATAGCACATAAGCAACACATCAACACATATGGACATGAGATTTTAGGTGGAAACTCAATGTGGGAGAAACACACCATTGTTGTCGTCTCTATCTTCTTCTCTTATTAAAATGAAAAATCATTACATCATGGTCTTATACTAGTGTAGACTCTTTCCAGCACACAGGAACCCACCAGTAGGAGGCTACAACCTCCATTCATTCTCCAACACCCACTGGAAGGGAATTACAACCACCTGATCTTGTTTACTGGCTCCTACCAAAACAGAGCTTCTACCCACTCACTGAAGTCTACAACCCTCAGCACCTTGTGTACCACATTTCACAATATTTTATACTATATCTACCTGACCCAAACCATTACAACATGCAGACAACCTTTCATCAAATTTTCAAACTAGACACGCACCCAACAATATTCTCAATTCCAAGATACCAATAAACCAATCACTAATATTAATTAGCCAATAATGCTAATAACCACATTTTCATCAACACAAAAATTTGTAGTCATTAAAACCCTAATCAAATTCACCTCAAAATATATACATGACTGTTATGAAAAATATCCATGTATATATGTGCTTCTTGTGCATAAAACCTGCATACAAATCTCAAACCATTGAATATTGAATACTGACGGATTGAATCACTGAAACATTGAGTCACTAAGTACAAATATTGAATTGCTACAACAACCAATCACAGATATACCAATACTGAATCACTGAATACCTAATCACAATTATGTAGCATCATCACTGATCAATATACCAAGCCACAACCAAATAAATTCAATCCACATTGTCAAATACAGACCATTATAATCAAGACATCATTGATGAACAACAAAAAATAATACAGACTTCATCAACTTTTATCACCAAGTAATAATTAAAACCCTAGAGACTTCAACTAAACAAATATGGGTATGTACACGCTTCCCATGTATAAAACTCATGTACACATTTCAATATATTGAATATTAAAACATATTATATCATAATGTATACACGATTAATCTGAAGAATATATGTGTATGTATGTGATACTCGTGAACAAAACCTATGTATAGATCTTAAATTATTTAATCAAATCATCTATGCAAACTCATCACATATTCCACATACTTCATTGTCAAAATCACATATCTCTGCAAACACATTCAGATCATACCATCACCATAACCACAGATCTAAAATTGTTAGTTACACAAATATAAATAGATCATGTAATTATATCCATTATTCTTCAATACACTTTCAGATCTATCATATATGACACTTCTCCTTACTCACTAGGGCACATCTATTCTAGATAAGATCACAAATGAATAATATTTCAAATGCATATTTAACTCCTTTATCTCCATCTGCTTATATAGATTTTTACGTTGCCAATACCATAGGAAAATCCTTTGGTAATGTTGTTAGTAATTGTAGACGAGATCAAGTAGACATTTTCAACACAATATTATGGGTAATTACCATGGTAATGGCCCTTGGTATCTAGTTTTCCATGGTTCAGATTTATGTACATGACTTTTGTTCACATAACCTATGTATGTACGCGACTCTTCTTCACAGGGATCACATATAATTTTCAATTTACTTCCATATCCTCTTGTTGATGGTTCTAGAAATCTGTTAACCCAGGGGGATCCCCTATGTGAAGTCCCAATTTGACCTCACACCATTTGGAGTAGGACCCTCATATGGAGTATTGGCCCGGTTGCCATATATTCTTATAGTTTATCCTTGGCTTTAGCTATCAGCAGAAGAGAGAAGCATGTTTGTGCCTTTGCGAAAAGAAAGTAAGTGTGCCTGGTGAATGTTTGGTTATAGGTGTATCAAGGTTCCTCATCTGCAAAGGGAGGAAATACGAGACTCTAAGAAAGAGGTAATAGTACCACCCTAATAGAGGTGCACACAAGACAAAAAAGAATCACCTAACATCAAGCGGAATAGTCCACATAGATGTGACAATTGTTACAACCATTACAACACATTTTCAATTAGATAAGCACTAAAATAACCTAAATAGTTCAACTACTTTAGTACAGGTCAAAGAAAGAATGAATCATAAACATTCATAAAAAATTCTTACAAATATTCACAATCCATGCATCAAAACGTGTTGGCCATTAGGGTTCAAGTATTAAGTAAAATTCCCAAGATACATGAATACATTGAACATCACTAGCTCTAGTAGTGGAACATTGGAACCATGACTTGGTCCCAAAAAGTATTGAATCTATATCTTTGATGCATTATGGGAGAAGCCAAGGTGAAAATTCCTTTTATTGTACAATTAGGGTGTATATATAATAAATGGGGTGATCCTTCACCTCCCTTGTGACTCTTGGACTACCCTCATGACTTTTAGACTTGTCTATGACCTTTTGACTTCCTACATGACTTTTCACATGACATGAATGACTCTTGGACTTCCAATTTACATTATATTTATCCATTATAGAATTTACATAATCCACAAAATGAAGTGGCACATGATGACTCATAACATGATATGACATGACACTGATGACATAGACTACGTGATGACATGGCAATGTTAGGCCACTCTTCGTTGTTGCTTCTTTTTATAAAATATGTATCCAATACTTCATATTTGTAAGATATATTATTTTTTCTTTATATCCACACTCCATAAGGTTGTGGATTAGTATGGAGTCTTCATGTGGTCTTGATCTTCCATCTTTTGTTATAATCTAGTGTTCCTTATTCTCCTTGCCTAATGATCATCTTATCTCCTTAACTCCTTAGGTGTCTTATAACATGGCCTCTTTCTCCATCTCCTTCACCATGATCCTATCATGGCATAATAGAATGCCTACAACTGCAATCCACCCATGACAAGATAACATCAGTCTGATAAATCCCTAGCCTAAGATGCTTCATGAAATCACTTGTTAGGGTTGGAACTAGTGACTCATTGAGTGACTGAATTAGGGATTCCATAGTTCCAGAGGCCAAGGTATGGGACTGAGGCTTGAGACCGTGAAATGTGTAGTTCAATATGGAGATGGCTAAAGGATTTTTTAATTGAGGGACATAAGGACTCATGCTAGAGGCTTGACCCTTAAGACTGTGCAATGTGCAATTTTGGAGGCCTGGGCAGAGTGACTGCATAGTTGAGGGATTCAAGGAGCCAAGTTGAGGGCTTGAGCACTGAGTTTTCCCACTGCATAGTCCTAGAAGGACAAGAAGACCAAGTGATTGTGTAGTTCGAGATATCATGGTTTAGGATTGAGGATTGAGACTATGTAATGCAAAGTTCAGGCTTGGATGCAGGGAAAGATTGCATAGTTCTGGAGCTCAAGGGTTGGGCCTGAGCACTCAGATTGCACAGTGCAAAGTTCTAGGAGTTAGAAATTGCACACTGTGCAGTGCCAAGAGACAAGGTTGCTGCTTAAGGGCTAAGACTGTATAATGTGCAATCCAAGAAGGATGGGTGAGGCTAGTTTGCTCAATCGGGAAGTTCTCCATATTTGACTAAGTGTGGCACACATGAAGCTAATGTGAACAGTAATAAGAATTGATTGTGATCACATAATTAGAACACTTGATGGCACAACATTTATCACCCATAACACATGAACAACATACTTCCCTCAGTGTGACAAATTTGCAACGCTTTATGCCAAGTGCAACACCAAAGATACACTTTGCGACAACCATGACGACACTTGTGTGACGGTTATTGAAACTTTGGAAATGAGTGTGACACATGTTTACATGGTAAGGCCATTAACCCTCAAAACCACCAAAACTATCTTTTGTACAACATGCAACACTTGACATGCGAAAATATGACACTTCAATTTTCTTGCAAATGAGACCAAAACACTTAGAGAAAACACATGCACTAAGTCTTAATTCTTGCAAAAATAGTATGAAAGGTCATAGTAGGCTCCAAAATTTGGGTGTAGGAAAAATTTTTAGAGGGTGTTATAGCAGTGACAACACCTCTATAACATGTGTACTATCAAACATCCCATATGTGACAGTTCTATAATCATCATGTTATAACCAAGTTGACATCAAGGACATATTTTTCAAGAAGGTTTCCATCAAGGACAAGACATTAGCCATTGTAGAAAATCTGTGATAGTTAACCTAATAATGCAATATAAATCAAAGCAGAATATTATAACCTACTTCTACTATCAATTTGCGGAAGCTTAAAAATCGAGTTGAACAATATCACTAGAAGAAGAAGAATCAATGGCACAATACACATGAAAATATTTTGGGGAAATCCTTAGCTAAAAAACCCATACTATTGTATTATCATACATGGTGGTAATACATAGGAATTATACAAATCCTTAGCTCTCATAGCTAGCCAGCTCTTAGTACAATCCTCACAGATTCTCACAGGAAATCTTGGCTTCTCTCCAACCTTCCTCTCTACCCTCCAAGCTCCTATTTCATTGTGTTGTTCCTTGTGGATGATTTCCTCTTATAAAGTGGAAAACCTCTCCTCCAAAACTGCGCAACCCTCAAGGATAAATCCTTGACTGCATGCATGAGTTTTCTCCATGAGAAAACACATGCAACTGATACTACACTGTCCTTGAACATTAATCTCAACTGGGTCTTTCTCATAATATACATACATGAGTTTCTGATGTGGGAATCTTCTGTTAAGTAGAGTAGCACTAGTTGAGTGCATTAATGCATCAACTCACTGTTAACTCACTATTAGTTCCTCAAATAGTTTGGAACTAATTTAACTAGACTTAACTCAGTAAACTGAGTTAGCTAATTACAACTCAAATATAACTCAATCTTATCTCCTTAATTAAGGATAACTCTTGCATGACTTCAAAAAGACTTCTAACTTGAATTTCTCCAACTAATTAATTTAAAATAAATTAATTAATTATTTCCAAGTAGCTGTTAAGACTAAATTAGATTTTAATTCACAATTTAATTCAAGGACAAATTAAATTGGGATATTCTTGTTGCCATATTTCAACAGCCATAATGCCAACATTATCACCAATGTTAGCATCAACATCATCACCAAAATTTGCACAAGTAGCATCACTAACATTAACATAGATTTTGTCACCAACATAATTATCAAAAACATCATGACCATCAATAATATCATCAATAAAGAATAAGAACAAAGTTATGGCACTTATCACAGATATTTTTTTATTTGCAATATACATACTCTAATAATACCAACATGTCAACTTGATATCAGTCTATTGCATCCATCTAACAAAGCATGTTGTCCCTCTAAAGAAATTCTCCTTGTGTGTCGGCAGATCCTAGGTTAGTGCACATTCAACACTTCAAACTCATCCAAATCCGTATTCTATCCCATCATATGTCATAAATTTCAATAACATGCAAATCTCAACCATTCCAAAATTTATCTTGGCATGCCAATAAAGCACACAAATTCAAATGGTATCAATAGAAAGACGACTTCAAAAATACCTACAATAAATTTAGCTTACAAAATCAATTATTTTTATGGGCTTATTTCAAGTCTCGTATTTCAAACTTATAAGATAAAATAAAGCCTTTGATGTATAAATCACTTAGTGAATTTAAAAAATAAAAAAAACATGATAGGCCATCACCCAATGAAATAACTTATTTCATAAAAAAATCTAACATTTCTCACTTTCTCATATCCATAATCCATTACTAATATATTTCATCCTTATCCTTTAGCCATTCTATTTCATATGCCATCATCTTACACTTCAAACCTATTCATTCCACTCATGAAATAACTCATTCAATGATCCATCTCAAAAATTTATCATATATATACATCCCCTTCACCACAACACTAGGAAAAGGTCAACAAAACTATTCCTCCAATATAGTATTCCAATCAAGGGTGAACTAGGGAAAGGTTTAGTTGACCCTTCCTCTAGCATAGGATTCTCATTAAGGGGATGCTAGGGAATGGCTATATGAATACTTCTCTAACATAATATTTTCTATAACATAGTATTCTTGTCAAGGGTGAACTAAGGGAAGGGTTAGCAACCACTTTCACCAACATAATATTTCCTTCCATGGAGGTCCATTTATGGTATTCATGAATATCCACTTATGGTTAACCCCACATGTGTGAGTAATAGGCATTTACATGGGATCTTCTTGGTATTGTGGTGATTAATAAGGTAGGTCAACTTACAAGAGGAAAACGTTTTCCATATGAACTCTAATTAAGGTTACTTTTGGGTTGTTTGAAAGCTTCCAATGTGTATAGAAACATCATGAGACTAGAGATAAGATCATAAAGTTTAAAACCTAAAAAGCGCTTTTTGATGCCTAAAAGTAGGTATGGAATTCTTTTAGCCCAAATCACCAAACTACGACTTACCCTAAAAGTGGGTCCTACAAACTAATTCTTCCATTTTTTCTTCCCAAAAACTACTAAGATAGATGGCAAATTATATAATTATACATTATAGATCAGAAGTTATTGAATTCTTACCTACCACCAAATATTATGTTAGGCCTCCATCATTCTTAGCAGACTCCATATATATCACACATTCAATCATAAGAAAGTGGGGATTTTGGAAGCACCAATCAACTAAAGGACATATCACTATCAATAATGGGGTCTAAAGTTTCTAGAAGGATTGGATAACGTTTTATACCCAAACAAGAACTCTCATTCCCCTTAGAAATGATATCTAAGGTTGGAAACACCTATGCTAATGTGCTATCTAATGAATATCTAAGAGAAGAACCATGCTTGTTATGGGGATAAAAAACTAGACCCTTATCCCTACAATTTTTAATGAGATAGGAATCACATGTATGGAAATTGAAAATGAAATCACCTTATCTAATAATGATGAGAGATCCCACAAAATACTAGCAAATTTGTTTCCTAACATTTTTTGAGACACGTAATTTATATTTACATCCTTTGAATTCAATAAGGACACATCCTTAGTGGAATATTCATTGGTTTGGTATAATGTTTCTCGATCCAAAATTTTATTTGGATTAGTAGTTGTTACCCCATAATGTATATTCACCTCAACTTTGTTGAATTTTACAATCTTATCTTCAGACAAAAATTTAGGATGTTGGCCATTATAGGAGATTCTTCTAGGGTAGTGGTTGAGCCAAGGAACTACCTTATTTTGTGTTCGCTTGTTCAAAACTTACCATTAAAGTTAGTGGTCCCTAAAATTATGGCCTACTTGGTTTGAAGAATGGCATCATAGTACAACTCCTTCATAATCCAACATCTACTTCCATTCAATGCATCCACATTTCAAGGTAATAAAGTCTATGAGCCCCCATTAGTATCCATCAAAACCAACGTTCTTGGAACTCATTCCATATTTAGTGTTTTTGATGATATATATTAAAATGATCCTAATAACTACCATCCCTGCCTACCCCCCCGCCCCCACAACTCTCCCACACAAATATCCCATGAATCCCATAAATGCAAAGGGAATTTTGACATGTGATGCATGAATTGAAGATGAGAAGATGATATTTCCATGCATCGTATGAATTGAAATTTTCATCCAATGGTTGCAAAACCTCACCTAATCCTTGAAATAACTAAGGATGTCTTGATAATACTACATCTCTATTTATAGGGGACTCAAAACTAAAAGAGAAAAAACCCAATTAAAGGGAGATATAGATGTTACCATTAGGCAGTTAGAACCAACCCTTAACTATCCAAGAAATTATCTATAAATGGTATTTTTTTTGCAATTCTAACCAATCATAGATTGATCTATAGGTTTTGAATCCCCTTGAGAATCCACTCTTATGGAAAGGAAACCATGTTTCCACCTACATAATCCTAAATATACTCTTCTACACCTTCTAGGAATGTACGTATTAGGCGAGGTTTTTCTCTACCTCACTACTATGAGAACCATTTCATTTGACATCTTCATCACCTCCATACCTCCATAAATCCTTTTGTAAAGAACACTTCTACCCAAATTATAGGCTCCCTCTTCCATCCTCACACTCCTCCTCCATACTTTGATATTCATTGTTCTCCCCCTCCCCCCAACCAAAATAGGTTTTAAATACACTTTTTCCCACCCTTAGAGTAACATTGTTGGTACATTGCCATTGTCATATTTCGTTTTTGCTAGAGGAATCAACAATTGGGATGATTTCATATTTGAGTGACATGGGGTCGATTCTTTCCACTACCACTACACAAAGTAGTTCCCTTAGCAGGTGACACACTTTACATATTTTCAAGTCGCCAACATGTGCAAAGTGGTTAAGGACAAATAGTTTGATACAATGCTGCAAGATTTGTTCTCCAAGTTAGGAAAGTGGAGTGTCTGGGAAATTCCACTTTCAAAATTGAAGCATGTTAATTTTTGAAGCTATAGCCTCCAAACTTTGACAAAACCATTATCAACGGGTCTATTAGACACACTCTCTCTAGAATTTATAATTTAGGAAAGGAAACTATTATATAGTACATATTTAAATAAATTGATAATAAATAGTCAAGGGTACATATTTAAATAAATTGATAATGATAGGACGTAAGAATAGCAAGGTACATATTTAATTGATAATGATAAGACTTAAGAATAGAAATGTGATATGTTATATATATATATATATATATATATATATATATTAAATTGTATGTATGGTCACTTATAAATTTAAGTAAGTTTAATAGTGATATATATCATTTTAGATCAAGGTCAGCAGAGGCGACTAGTTGGTAAAATCAGACTCATAAAGACGGTGAGGTCTTGTGGTCAAACCTGAGCGAGGGCGTTGACTAGTTGCAAGGAGTGACTTGCCTGGGCCAAGCCCGCTCACCTTTTAAGGTCACGAAGGCGACTAGTTGGTAAAGTCAAACTCGTAAAGACGGTGAGGTCTTGTGCTCAAACCTAAGCGAGGGCGTTGAATAGTTGCGAGGAGTGACTTGCATGGGCCAAGCCCGCTCACCTTTTGGCTTCTATTCATTATTTACTTATTCTATTTAACTAATGAATGTATGGGATCTTAGGACAAATGATATTCTGGGTGAAGTTGAAGGGGCTGCAACTTGAGCTAGGGTTGGATTTGGCGCTAGGGTTTTGACTTAGGGTTCCATGGTGGGATGCGCAGGGGGGAGCATCGCTCCCTCCTACAGTCAGGTAATCACAGAGGGAGGTAAGGACATAGGAGCGAAGCATTTCAAAAAACCTTTGGAAAAGGTTTCAGATGTAAGAGGCAAGGGAACATGTGGAAAAAACATAATTCAGGATCAGGAAGGGAATCAACAAGAAACAAGTAAAGAGAAGGAGAATGCATGCATCAGTCAAAAAAGGACTTCCATAAGGACTACGGGAGTCTGTAAACCTAATTCGAGCATTATTCCCTGGGTCATATTGAGTGATCCAACAATACAAGCGCACAGGGACCATATGATAGAACATGCGATCATATGTAAGTTCATGGGGTTATGGCCGATGGAAAGGGCGTTACATGTCTAGATAAGGAGCCATTGGAAGCCAAAGGGAGAAATACATTTACATCTAGGTTCTAAGGGCTTCTTCATGGTGGTGTTCACAAGCCTAGAGGACAAAGACAGAGTGTTCGAAGGGGGGCCTTATTTCTATGTTGTGGCAGGACTCTACATGCGGCCACAGATGATGAACTTTATCCCAGAACGTGAGACATTCACATTGGTTCCGGTTTGTATTAGACTATACTCCCTTCCTTTGGATTATTGGCTACCAAAATCTTTGAAAACCATGGGCAACAAGCTGGGGCATTTCATAAAGATCTTAGAGGAAACCTTGAAAGGAAAATACACCTCCTTCACCTGAATATGTGTGGAAATGGACCTATCTGGAGCCCTTCTGGAAGTGATAATTTTAGAGGTATATGATGAAGAATGGGTGCAGACTATTGACTATGAGCACATACCATTTAGGTGCCGCAAATGTCATGAAAATGGCCATCTATTCAGAGACTACCTGGTGGGCTCTAGTATTGCAACAACAATGCTGCAACTCCTGGGACTCCCTTCTTTACTTTTATCAACCCGGTAGTTCATAACAAACTTGGAAGCGACGGTGCTGTATGCACAAGTACTAGCTCTTGCCGCAACTGTCACTTGGCCAGCTGGCACAAGTCCGCTAGGGGCTCAAGCTAAATTCTATGAGATCTGAGAAGAAGCTGTTTAACTGATGGATGGAAGCTAACTCGAAGGAAGCTAATCTATTTGCAGAAGGAAACTGAAAAGCTGAAAGCAAACGCAAACCCTAGCAAACCCTAATTTTACTAGCTAGCTCTACTGATGCAAGAAAGAGGATGCAAGTTACTAGGAGAGATGCCATTGACTTCTAAGAAGATGAAATGCATGTATCTAAGCTATGTATACAACAAAATCTGAAAGAACCATCTTTTTGTATTTTTGAATAAGTTGTCAAAATTATCATGCACGCGATTTAACTATTTTGACTATGCAGAGGTGAATTGGCGAGAGGAAATGCTTGGAAGAGGTCGGGAAGGTTCAGAGAGGGCCTAAGGGGTCCCTAGCACCCTTCCTGAGAGTTTCACAGAGTTTGGCCTTCAAGAAACCTCTTTTCTGAGCTTCTACAGGAAGTCTGCAGGGGTTCTATAGGATGTCTAGAGTTTCTACAGGATGTCTATAATTTTCTACGGGATGTTTAGAAATGGGATTTTGGAGCATGGATGGAGGGAAAAAGGTGGAGGAATGAGTATGGAGGTGAAATAGGGGTGTAGGGGAGTTCAAGACTTGGAGGATGGAGTTGAGGAGTGGCGTAGATGGTTAGATTTGTTCAAGGAGGGATGAAATGATGTTGCACAAGAAGATGAGAATCATGGCAAAGTAAGCAAATGAGGCAAATGTAAAGTAAGGGTTCTAAGTGAAGGATGGAGCAGGTAGGTTGGATGGAGTCTGGGCAGGTAAGGAAGGATAACAGGTACTCTGCAAGTGGTTTTTCAAACTGAACAAACAAACACTTAGAAAACCTATGACCTAGTTACTTCACTCTATTCTGACCTAAGTAACAACAAAAGGAAATGAACATAAGTTTATTCGAAATGAAATGCATGAAATAAATATACAACTAAGCAATCATAAACTGAAGCATTTAAACACTACTAATATCAGCATCTACAAATGAGGATTCCAACACTAAGAATTGCATGACAAAGCAAAACAACGTTTTTGTTGGCAGCAATGTCACATTTGTCCCAGCTCACGATCCCACTGAGGGAGAGGTGAGATCAGAGGTGCTTGATGGCCATTTTCTGGGGATCTTCCCTGTTACTAATCTATCAACTAAATCTGAGCATGCAAAAGCCTATCTGATCATTAACCATGACCTATGTAACCAACAAGGTGTTAATCTACTAAACAGAAATTATTTTGCAAAGACATAAAAACAAATAACAATACATGAAGGAGGCCTTGGCTCTTAGGTTGGGCCCAACCCCAAGAGCTACAGGCTCCTATAAAAAACTCAGAGTTGATGCCAAATAGAACTGCTTTTCATTATCCAAAAATAATCATCACAAGAAAGTTATACAGCAGTAGCTACAAGAAAATGAGCTGAGAAAATGACAGCACTCTAGTGCAAAAATACAACAGTTCCAAAAGTAAACTACGGAGGCTGAGGCCTTCCTATTTATACACTATGAGGGGCCTAGCAGCCCTCCTAAATTCAAGGGACTCGGTTGTTCCAACTGCTAGTAAACAGTCACTCTTCCCAAAGCTACTTGGTTGCCTTTAGGATTCGTTTTGGTGGCATGTTGAGCTCGGAGTTGAGGGTGGAGATTTCAAGGAAGGGCCATTTAATGCCAGAGACAACCCCCCTACGAATCCTCCCCTCAAGCTTGGCTGTCACCTGGCCCATAATTGCTTGGCCTCCCTGGTAGAGTGACCACCCTTATTCGTTCAAATAACATAAACATACTAAAAAAACATGCATAATCTATGAAAAATGGAGGATTGAACAAGGACAATTAGGCAAAATGAGCCCAATAAGTTACCCAATTCGAGGCTCATCACTACCCAACAAACAATATGGAAGGAAATGTGAAAACTACTTTGGATAGAGATCACGACGGCTTCACCAATGTTGGAGGCAAAGGGAAAGGGGGTAAATGTCCACACAGGAAGATCAGTGAGGACAGACACGCAAGGAACAACAATTTCAAAATCCTAGAGGAAGCAGAGGAGAACATGGAGATAGTCTCGGACATGGAGAACGTAACTAAGGAGTAGGATAAGGAAGCTGAAATGGAGGATATCACAATCAACAACCAGAAAAAGGATGATATACCAAGCTACATGGAGATCAGTAGGGACCATGAGATGACTCCAAGTGAGGCAGGAACGGAGGACCATGAACTACAAGAGATTCTAGATAGTGAAAATCTAGATCTAGAGAAATTTTTGGAACAAGGAAAGAACATAGGAGTGGACTCCCTACCAAAAGAAGATTATGACAGAGTACAACAATTCTTTCTATGGAGGTCACAATCAAAGGGAACTGGTGTCAAAAGAAACCATGAAAGATAGGAGCCAAGCGGGGTCAAAATGATGGAGAATTCACAGGCACAATCTCCAAAGAACTCAGGAAGGAAAAGAGGAAGAAAAAGACAGAATGAGCTGCTAAACAAATGTGGAAAACTGTTGATTAACTTAGGTAAGATGAAAGATATCACCAGCTATTCCTTTACTAACCTTTCTTAGTGAAGCTCACAACCTGGAATATTAGAGGTATAGGGAGTAGAAGGAAACAAAGGAATCTAAGTAACAGAATGAAAGAAGAAAAACCAGATATGGTTTTCATTCAGGAGACAAAATGTTCGATGGATAAAATAAGAGAAATTCATAAGAAGTGGTTAATCAAGTACGAGTATCTAGAGGTTAAGGCAAATAACTTGTCAGGGGGCATTCTCACGCTGTTGGATCCACAGAAATTTGGAATCCTGGATGCTGAAGCATCTAGGAACTATCTATCTTTGGTGTGTCAACCTGTAGGTGACAAGGAGATATATATCATTACAAATGTTTATGGACCTCAAAAGCAAGCAGATAAACTCATGCTTCTCACCTCCCTGGAGGATCTAAGAGAATGAAATCCCAATATACCTTGGATCGTTACAGGAGATTTCAATATGATAAGATCCCTTTTAGACAAAAAGGAGGCACTAGACAGCTAGGCAGAGACTCCATAGCCTTCCAAGAATTCATTATGAACATGGGACTAGTAGACACTAAAATAATAAATGGAACCTTCACATGGAACAATAAAAGGGGAGGAGCTTCTTAGGTGGCTTCCAAACTTGATGGATTTATTGTTTCAGAGGATATTCTCCTCACAGGACCTGCCATGATAGCTTCCATTTTGCTCTTTGGAGGTTTAGATCACTGGCCAGTACACCTGGAAGCTACCTTTATGGGCACTCTGAGAAACAAACCTTTCAGGTTCGAAAATTCCTATCTCTCACACCCTAAATTCACTAGTAACATTGATAAATGATGGAGAGAGGAGTTGAACATTCAAGGTACTAAAATGTTCATGCTTTAGCAAAAAATTAAACACATTAAATCCAAACTTAAAGCTTGGAACAAAGAGGTATTTGGCGATATCATCAAGGCCAAAAGAGAAACTGAGCAGAAGCTTCAGGAAATCAATCAAATCAACATCATAGAGGGCTTCACCAAAGAGAGACAAAAACTAACTGACTCTTTGAAGTAAGAATGGGAGGATCGATGCCTACAAGAGGAAATTTTCTGGAGGTAGAAATCTAGGATTCAATGGATTAAAGAGGGAAAAAGAAATACAAAGTTCTTTCATAAATCCACTATGGCCCACAGGGCATACAACAAAATCACAAAGATCAAAGATTCTCAAGGCATTAAGCTTGTCTCTCACAATGATATGGAATTGATCCTTGTACAACACTTCTTCAATATTGCAAAGAAGCCAATGGAGGATAGATCCAGGTTTATTGATCATTTCACCCAGTATATCCCTAAGCTAGTTACCAGAGAGGACAACCACAATCTTAACAGGCCAGTTTCGAAAGAGGAAGTCAGTGAGGTGATTAGTGAAATGCAAAGTGGAAAAGCACCAGGCCCAAATGGATTCAATGTAGACTTCTTCAAATCCTATTGGGAAACAGTCAAACATGATATCCTCGAGGTTGTGGAAGACTCGAGAAAATCCAAAAAGGTTCTGAAGGCTCTTAATGCTTCCTTCATGGCTTTAATCCCTAATCAGGAAAATGCCATGACTCCGGATGGTTTTTTACCCATAGCCTTATGTAATGTGGTGTTTTGAATCATTTCCAAAGTGATAGCCAATAGACTCAAGCCCTGTCACGCGGAATGAGTCGAGGTTGTGGACAAGATCGAACTTCCTAGTATCTAAAGATATCTAGTGACAAGCAAGCCAATCAAAAACTATCTTTCTCTAAATATGCAATTAAAACAAAGGCAAACAAGTGGTTTAGGCCTACCTTGGGTCCAATGCAAGTTTGTGGAAGCCTCGCTCCCTTGCTCCAAATGAGCTTCCTTGAAGTGTAAGTCTGCAAACACAAACAAGCAAACAGATTAAATAGCACCTGAAAAGCCAATCTCATAAAGCATATTCATCATAATGATCAAGGAGATTATGAAACAAACCACATAAGACAATTTGTTGAGAAAAATGAATCTGATTGTATTAATTCAAATGAAGAAGAGCTTTACAACCTGTGCCTTGATGCTGTACAAGCTCCTCCCAGGGTCCGACAAGAAGTCTCCTCTACTTTGACAAGTTTCACTCACTTCCCAATGAAACCAAAAGGTATGTGATATCTCCTCTCAAGTTTAACTAGGAAGTCCCAATTCCATCAGCATTTACCCCCAAAATGTTCAGCTTCTAACCTCTCCAGCAACTGACCCAATGCCTTAATTTATAGTGCAATGGAGGGAAGTTATTAGGTCCTCCTTCAAAGGGATAAAGCCCTCCTTCAAAGGGATAGCTCCTCCTATCAAGGGATTAGCTCCTTCTCTTTTGGGATGCATGAACCACCTTGGAGCGAACAATCCACGTCAAAATCCTTCTAGAAACATGTAGAATTAATCCAAAAGTGAGTTTTTTAGGATAAACTTGTGCCTTTTTGACTTTTACAGGGGTACGCACCCACCCCTTTATAGACAAAGTGTGCAGGTACGCAGGTAATATGAACAAAAGGTGCGGGTCCGCAGGTAAAAGTAGGAGAAAGTGCGGAACCAGAGTAATATTGATTTTCAATGTCTTTCTCTCATTTGCAAAGCTTGGCATGAAGAGCTAAGGTCTGAGACTTGCTTAGGAGGCTAGTATAAGTGATGATAGACCCTTACTAACTGCAAACAATCATGGTGATGATATTTTTGTGTAACAAGCCCCTTCTACCTTCTCTCGTCTCGGAAGAGAAAATAGGCTATGTGGAAGGAAGACAAATTCTCAACAATATCATCCAAGCGCATGAGGTGGTACACTCTCTCAAAAGCAACTAACAAGCTAGTATGATCATTCAATTGGACCTAGCAAAATCCTATGACAAAATAAGCTGGTCTTATATAAGAGCAATTCTAAAAGCCTATGGCTTTGACCATAATTGGATAAGATGGGTCATGGCACTAGTTACCATGACCAGTTTTTCCATACTGCTTAATGGAGCTCCATCAAGAACCTTCACACCCTCCAGAGGACTCAGATAAGGTGATCTGCTCTCACCTTTCCTCTTTGTCCTCATGATGGAAGGGCTTGGTAGGGCAATCAAAATGGCAAATGCTGAAGGTCGAATCCAGGGTATCAAGCTCACCTCAGATGGAGCGGCAAACACTCATCAACAATTTGTGGATGATACAATGTTGTAGGGCATACCCACAGTCAGGGAAGCCAAAACAATCAAAAACATCTTAAACGACTTTTCCATGGTAGCAGGTACTAAGGTAAGCCTCAACAAGTCCAAAGTCTTTTTCTTTAACACTAATATTGCTATTCAGAGAAATATTACCAGAATTATTGGTTTTCAAAGGGAACAGTTACTGTCCAAATATCTTGGCATTCCTCTTACTGAGAAACCTCTAAGCAAGAAGGTATGGGAACCAACATTAAATAAGCTTCAGGACAAGGTCAGAAAATAGACGTGGAGGTCTTTAAATTTAGCAGGGTGCCTTGTGCTCACACAGGTAGTCTTGTAGGCCATTCCCATTTTCATGTTTTCAGCTCTCCCTGCTCATCAAGGTATTAAGGAGTAGATAATGAGCGTACAAAGGGACTTTCTATGGGGCAGAGGGGAAGAGAAAAATAATTGGGCTTTATTAGTCTGGGACAAGCTCTGCAAGCCCAAAAGCCATTGCGGCTTGGGGCTACATGATCCTGAGACTCTCAGCAAAGTTTCAGTAGATAAGCTTTGGTGGAGATGGATCAAGGAGTCAAATGCCCCCCGGGCTAAGCTTTGGAAACAAAAGTATGCCAAGTATTGGCAGGAAAAGGATCATATTAGAATGTCAAGACAAATCAGGGGCTCCCACATTTGGAACCTTGCCTAGGAGAATAAAAGCATTGTTCAGCAACACTGTTTCTGGGAAATCCGAGCAAGGGACCTCGCTCGATTTTGGGAGGACAGCTGGCAGCAGGAACCCAACCTATATAGGGATGAATTGGCAGCTCTCAGGAGTGACACAGATATAAAAGGTTTTATTTTGTTAAAAGATTTCTGGGACCAAGGAAGGAATAATGAAAAATGGAGGAAATGGAAGGATCTAAGTTACAGTGATGAAAGTCCTCTTAAGGCCAAGGTAGACGCTCTCAACCAGGACTTAGAGCATAGAAGGATTCTAATTTCCTCCTCACCTGACCAATTAAGATGGGGAAGGAACAATGAAGGTAACTTTAAACTCAAAGAGGCAAAAAAAGAAGTCACAGGATTTAACTTTGTAAATATTGATCAAGTCTGGAAGAAGTTTTGGCAAAGCCCCCACAGGATGAAAATAAAGTTATTCGTCTGGCTAGTGCATCAAAGGAAGATCTTAACTTGGGAGAATCTCCTAAATAAAGGCTTCATTGGCCCCTCCATATGTCACCTCTGTGGCTCACATGAGGAAATGATTGAACACCTTCTCAACCTCTACCCTTTGACATCTAGGGTGTGGGACTGGGTGGCCTCAATATTCAGACAAACCGATAGGGACAATCTCAGCATATCCAACACTTAGAAAAACTGGAGGAAGAACTTCTTAGGGAATGAGATTATTAACAAAGCCTAGATTCTGGTTCTAGGCTTTGTCATTTGAAATGTTTGGAAAGAGTGCAATAAGCGACTCTTCAAAGACAAAATAAGCGAGCCCCAACATATAATTGATCAAATTCTAAGGCAACTTAAAGACATAGTAAGAAGCTTATTGAGGACACTTCCTAAGGATCTTCCTCTACCTCAAGAGGAGAATATTATATTTCATTTGGGTCTCCAATCCATAAGTCCTCTAGGAATAATAAAGGAAGTGAGCTCAATAATTACAGGGGCCAGCATTTGGAAGCCCCCTCCTTATGGTTTCTTCAAGGTTAACATTGATGGAGCCTCTAAGGGAAACCCAAGTTTAGTTGGCTTTGGGGGTACCATAAGAGATTATCAGGGGAAAATAAATAAAATCTTCCATGGCCACTTGGGGAAGGTCACTAATAACATGGTTAGGCTCCTGGAATTAGAACAATGCTTGGAAATCCTGGTGGAGTCAAATTCACATAATGTTATCATTGAAGCCGATTTGGAATTGATCATTAGATCAGACAAGAGAATATGAAATGGAACTTCTACAGATAAAGTGTCGAGGAATTGGAAGCTCTTGCAGGTCTTTCACCGTAACCACTCCCACCTACAAACCCTTAAAACTGTCAGATTTGTCCATGTGAAAAGGAAAGTAAACATGTTAGCGGATCGGTTGGCAAGTGAAGGAGTAACCAACAAGGACAGGGATTCTCGGTTTGCTTGGAATTCGTTACCTATAGGAAAACTGCAAGAGGATTGTTTCTATATAGCCACCAAAGATATGGAACCATGGATGAACAGGACAGATCGAAGGGATTCAAGAGACAGGCGGGAGGATGGTGAACCCTAAACCGTCTAACCACTTTTGGTTTTGGCTACTTTCCAAAGCTCTGATTACTTTCGGTTGGATGGTGAAGGTACTGAATCGAGTAGAACCATAGATTTCGCCACCTATTTTCATCTTGCTTAAAGGATGCTTGACAGAGAATCTAGGCAGAAGGCTCAGAAATTGCCAGCGGGACTGGTCTGTCAGTCATTGCTTGGCGATAGAGTGTAATTGTTTTTCTGTGGAAAAATGGATCCAAAACCACAAATGATATCGGGAAAGGACCGAATGGTTTCCAGTTTTCTAGAGTTGGCCCTTGATTCCACTCAGCTTGCGACACATGGCGGTGAGAAGTGAGAGAAAACCACCCTCATCAGATGGTCAACCCTCACGCTTCTTGTCCACCCAATATCCAAGAAGGTCATTGGATCTAAGTTGAATTGTCAATGGTGGTGATTGTTCGTGCAAGTTGCTCGAATGTTTTGGACCTGAAAAATTTTAGAGGACTAAGTTTTTAGCTTTCGTCCAGTCTGTAAGTTAGTTTTTTGGGTGGTATCTTGTGGGTTATCTTGTGGACCCTCGGTGGGATACTAGTAGTTTTTTCTGGCCTCGGTTAGGTGGACTCGTCTTCCAAGGATTGCACTGTTTCTTTTGGCTTCTCTTAGGTTTGGGTGAGTGGTTAGGTTTCTGCCTGCCCTACTGACTGTGGAACTCTCACAGAGCAAGTGTGTCTTATGTAAATTATGTATTATTGGCTAGCTTAATAGAAGGTCCTACTCTTACTTGATAAAAAAAAGGTATATATCATTTTAGATCAAATTTTTAAGTAATAGATTAATAGTAAAAGATTAATGAAAGGTATTGTTTTAAATAGAATGAATGTAAATTTTTCAATAAGGTTAAAAAATAATTATGAGATAAATTAGATTATGGGTAAAAATTTGAAGCTATGAGACTTATGAAATGAAAGGAGGTTTTCATATGGTTATCAATATTAACTAAAATGTAAAAAAATAAATTTTTAGGAGGGGGAATCTTGGAATACAACACATTGTACAATCTCTTATGTATTTTCATTTTAATATATTCACCAATAACATTGTAAATATTGATTTATTTTTATTCTATTTATAAATATTCCCATGTGATTTATAAAAAATGCCTTAAATTTTAACTATACATTACTATAATATTAGAAACATTTTTTATAATCTAACATATAATATTTTTTCAAAAAAAAAACATAAATCTAAAGAATAATATTTGAAAACATTAATGGTGTAGTAGGCATTGTAGGGGTACTCTTTTTCACTAGAGAACCCCCTATATTTATGTATGTGCATAGTTTAAGTTTTCCCTCCAATAACTATCCATACGGATCCAACCTTCTCCACACAACCAATTTAACATGCACCTTATGTGCTCAAAGACATTTGGTAATTAAAGATTCGAAATAATATCAACATCTCTAGGAAGGTTCCTCACATAGAGAATCTTAGCTCTATTCTCTTTTACAAAGAACCTAATTTGGTCTAAGTACATTCTCTAAAGTGTAATTTTACAATGTGTAGAAATTTGAATAATACAACACTTATTCACAGAGATTATCCTGATTATACACTATTTGCGGAATGCATGCATAATACATAACCTCCTCTACCATTGATCATCAATTTGCGGGATTAAAAAAACAATTGCATGCACACATTGAAACATCAATCACACATATCAACACAGTATGTAATGGGGGAAAGCATACAACTAAAAACCCCCAACTATCTGTATATTATAATGATAGAGAACATGTAAGAATACATAGTACAATACTCCTCACAAGTACTCAGTACTATCTCCAAATGCTACACACAAAACTAGCTCAGATCTGAATAAGTCACAGGTTCAAATCTCCTCCACTGTTTTGCTTGCCTCTACTGCGTAATCCAAGTTGAGAATAGAATGAGATCCAAGTTCAAATCCCCTTCTCTTGTATTGCACAATCCTCATTGGCAATCTCAATCAATGATTGTGCAAATCTCATGCACAGCTATAGTCACAACTGATAGTAGTCTCACCCTTTCACCCACCTCTAACACTTGTCTCCACTGAATTGTCCATGCACTGAGTTAAATGATGTATTCTTTAGTTGATTTATGAGTTAATAATAGTGAATTAATTAATAATTAATTCACACCACTCATCACTAGTGTATTTTTCAGT
>APFE031670918.1:0-23759 GCA_000404065.3 Pinus taeda
CCCCCATGCCCCTTTGGTGAGGGAGGGTTATGAGTCAGAGGACAATCGATGAGAACTCGGGGAGGGTGAAAAATCATTAATCCATGAAGGGATAGAGGTGCCCTCAGTTGAAATATCTTGACCATATTAGGATAAACTGACATGGTATTAAACATCAGAGAAGATGACTCTTCAAAAGTGATAGACATGACTGCTGGTCGAGGCAGGAATGAGGAGCAATGATGAGTATCGATCGATGGTGGTTCCTCGAGAGATGATTTCCATGATACCTTCATCAGTGACGAAGGTCTTGGCTAAGGGATCGGATGATTAGAAAATGCCAAGCCAGGGGGATTGAGAGTACATATCAAGAGAGGGCTTTGACATATGAGAATCAGAGGATGCAGAGTTCAAAGCTGAAACAATTTCCACGTAATTGACTTCAGTGGGACTAAATGGCATGACCTCACCCCAAGCATCAACAAGATATGATGCAGGTATGACCCAGGGATTAGATTTGACCGAGACCATGTTGACAGAGGCAACATGAGGAGGTGGGAGTGGAAAAATTCGCATTAAGGTAGAACCTTTGAAGAGACCTACCCCCACACTCTCATAGGGAGAACCTGAGTGCTTGATGTATGCAATGTTTCCATCCAAGGAGGAAGAAGCAAAGAAAGACATATGATAAATGGTGACAATCTTTCCTTGATGGGGAAATTGGATCACACAAAACAAAGAGGAGGCCATGGCATGCATGGCATGAGTCCAACTTCGGTCAACTAGAATATTATAATTGAGAGTGGTGTCAACAATCTCTATTTTGACTTGCATTGTCTTTCCTTCCATGGTGATGGCAAGGTTAGGTAAGACACCGAAAGGTTGTGAATCGCGCCCATAAAAATCTTCCGAAGTGTTCGGAGACTGGTTCAGTGTAGGGGTACGAATAGCCTTCCAACATGTAGTTGACATGACATAGGTGGAAGCACCTTCATCAATCACAGTGTGGTGGATGGTCTTCTCGTTAATGATTACCTAAATAAGAAATGCAATATGATGAGGGAGCCACGAAACATGGTTCTCCAGGTTGAAACATATCAAATTAGAATCAGTGGGATCGATGCACCCGATAGCCGACAACAAATATTTCCGTCGTAATGGGAAGCTTTGGAACACCTCAAGAGCTGACATGGTTGATGAGGCCTGAGCCAAATATTCAACAATATTGTAGTGTTGAGTGGCTTGGGCATTGGTATTATATGAGGATTTCTACAACACACCTCGAGAAGGTGGCTGTGTAGCAGAATCAGGGTTAGGGCACTCAATTTACAGAGGGCCTAAACTCATCGTAGAAGAAGAAGGTGTAGATTCCTTTTATTTCCCACCTGTCGGAGCTAGAGTTTGATAATCTTTTAATTGGGTAGCCACATTAATGGGCATGCTCATCATGAACACTTGAGATCCAGAGGAGGCAGATCGAAGTTTTTCTACCATTTGAGTCCACTAAGACAGAAATGGCTCTTCAAGGGCACCAGGGATCCCTTCGAGCAGGTGACTTCCTTCAAATCATCATCGACAATATTTAGTATAGCGATCCTCCTCGCAAATGAGGCAGGGATACTTAGATTTCCATTTTGAAGATTTGCCAGCAGACGATTTGGGAGGACCCTGTTTTGGGGCACTAGATTTAGCTTTGCCTTTGCCTTTCTTTTCTCCTTTCGAGGATTTTTCCACCATGGTAGACTAGATAGCGTGGACCTCTGAGGATTTACCAGGGCCTGGTGGATTTTGAGATGAACTATTAGGAGCAGCATTTCAGATCGACTTCTTTTTGGAAGAAGTTTTCACAGGGGTCTGGGATACTGAACCAATAACTACATCAACAAGAGGAACAACTGGTGACATTGATGCTGCGGGATAGGATGATGGCCATGGAGCATGGGGTAACAACTCGTATAAGGTGCCAAAATAAGAGTAAACTAGATCCAAGTATTGGGCATGGGAAATGGCTTTCTCTTAAGTGGCACATCCACCGATAGCTATATCGCGAGCAATTGGGGCTATGAATGATTTGGTAAATCATTTAGTGAGCAACTTATCAACTATCTTGAACTTTATCAGCCAATGTCTACATCTCCATTCATGGATATGATCAAAGATGTGTATTGCAATATCTTGCTTAAGTGATGTGAGCAAATAGGTGCCAATATCATAACAAACCGACAACTGAAAATGTGTGACGAAAGCCATGGCTAACGAGTTGAAGTCATGGAAAGTAGTTTGAGGTAGCTTGATGTACCATTTCGCTGTGGCACTCATGAGGGTTCGTAGGAAAAGGTGAAGACGAATGGAATAATTCACGTACGAGTTTGATGAGCAAAGAGGTGATATGTCATCACATGGGCTTGAGGATCTTCTTTAGCTTTTCCATCGAACTTTGGGAAATCACTTGGTATCTTGGATGACACTGGAGGCTAGCATGGTGAATGAAGAATTAGATCATTTGTAGGATGCGATACATCTAACAACTCAAGTGTAGCCAAGAAAAGTAATTGAGTGTTAAAAGGCATGGGAGGTCGATAAGCGGGCCCATAAGGAGAATCCCATCCATGCTGGTAAGGATTTTGGTCCCACAGTGGGGGATTTTGGCCATATCACATCTGATTCTGCCCCCATTGTGGATTACCTTGACCAAAGGGAGGATTAAGAACTTTAAAACCTTGAAACTTTCCAAGGACAGGTTACTGATAGGCAACATATGGGTTGAAAGGTTGATGATCCTGTTGACCTTGGAAATATGGATATGGGAACTGTTGTCATGGAACATAGGGTTTTTGGGCCTGTTGTCCCTGAAAAAGAGGGTTATGGACATGCAGTCCTTGGGAATAAGGTTGATACAGTTGTTGCCCTTGGACATAGGGGTTTTGTACCTAGTGCCCTTGGCTGGCAGGATTCTTATCTTGTTGACCCTGGACAAGAGGATTCTGCACTTACTGTTGCAAGATTTGACCTTGACCTATCCCTACAAGGGTTGAACTTGGTGATATGTGTACAAGGGTTGCTACTTCCCTGGTTGGTTTTGTTGTTGCAAGGGTTTAACTTGTGGTTACAAAATTTTCCCCTAGGGCTGCATAGGGTATGGGTTGAGAGGTATGCGAAGCATATTGCATCTGCTACTACATGGATTACTGCAACTATTGGAAGGACTGATCTTGCGGTTGTTGTAAGTGACCTTGCTACAAAATAATTTGCCCTTACTATTGCGCAAAAATCCCTTGCAATAACAAAGGCTTCCCTAGTTGTTGTCAAGGCTGTCCTTGTTGTTGCAAGAGTACTTGAACAGTGCCAGGGAAATTACCTAACTGAATCTGGTCGTAGCTAGGTTGGATGTACTTCCCATATTAAAGGGTGTAAGGTTGATTAACCAATCCTTGAGAACCATATGGAACGTAAGGATTTTTGGTATTAGAGCTGAGCTCTATAGGGTTGATGATACTGAATATTTCTTGATCCAGATGGACCAACATGATTCTGAACATGTTGGTACTAGACATTACTTGATCTAGTAGGGTCAGCAAGGTTATAAATAATACCAGAATAGGGCTGGTTTATACCAAGCATGTGAGCTTGTGAGTCGCTCACATTAGTGGCACATAACACCATAGAGACATTCAGGTTCTTCCTCCCAAGTGGTGGCACAATCTAGCCACTGACTAATGGGACAGAAGAACTAATAGAAACAATCTTCGAAACCATCAATTGTGACTCATGTGTAACTAGGATTGATGATAGAAGAGTATTTAGAATGGTGGGTTGCACCAGGACTGAAGTAACAATTGGTTTGGAATTCATGTTCATGATGAATGGACCTGACGTAGGCCTGACACCTGATACCCAAACAAGATTATGGTAGAGTGATGAGGTACTAGGTGTGCCTGAAACTAAGTGCCCTAAAGACACATAGCTAGGTGGCAAGCTAGCAGGAATACCTTCTGAATAAGGGAAACCCTCAGGAGGAAACTGCAATTGCAATTCTTTCCCCTCAATAGTGTGTGGAGTAGAAATTTTAGACTCATCTGAAGAAGTGACTGGAGCATGACCTTTGGGTTCCATGTCTAAAAACAAATGATGACAAATGGCAGAATGTGTACTGGGGGATAGTTCCAAAGGAACACTCAGTTGGTCATACATACTATAAGGATGTTGCAATGATATCTCAACAATTTCAAATAAAGGGTTCAAAGGATAGATAACTAGTCCAAGCTGACCATAAGTGGTTGACGAGTTCTCTGGAGTTCAAACAGGATTATCCATAGATTCCAGGCCAAGATCAATAGATGACCCTAAATTGAAACTAGGCGGAAGACAAGATAATAATGGTTGAACACTCAAAATAACTGTGAGTTCAACATTTTGGTCCTCAAATGACTCCAATAACTTAGGAAATGGATCCTCACACAATCTTTCAGATGGATGAGAGGAAGAGGAATTGGGTGAGCCAGATGGTTCAGCCATGATGACCTTGTCTTAGCCAATAGAACAAATAGCTTCAAGGCTTTAAAATGTCCTTTTAAGGGAACTCATGATTTGGTAAAAGAGACTAAGAGGATGTTTTGGATCATGGGAAATTAATTATTAAGACGTATAAAAGACTGGTGTTTTTTCATTTTTAAATAGTCAAGAAAGAAACAAGGATGACTCTATCACTTTCAATTGGAAATGAGCTCGAAAGGACAAGTTTTCAAATGATGTTTTAAGTTTAATAAGTCAAAAATATCAAATGACTACTCTAGATGATCTAGGTAAACATGATTACTAGGCAACCATGAGCTGTAGAATACCTCTTGGCGAACTAAGAAGTACGAGCAGACAATCTCCCCGAATGTTGTGTTCGATGTATCACATTCGCAAGGCGTCTAACTCAGCTTCTAAGGATAAAAGGATTGTAGCCTAGTGGGGTCTCTCGTTATATGCTCGATGGTATGGGGAGCACAAATCCATGCTAGTGTTGTCTAATGCTGAAGCTAACAACAACTGCTATGTTTACAGAAGTTCGAACATGTCTCTAACCTAGACCTTCTAGATATGATCATTAATTTCAAATGTTCCTTAGGTTAATTGAATTCATTTTAGAGTAGATCTTGAGTTAAGTTTGAGTCTTTAGGTCTTAGCGATGGTACTCAAAAAACCGAAAATGAAACTAAATGGGACAAGACCCTTTCAATTAGATGAAATGCCTACACTAGAGAGGGTAGAACTACTCAATCAAATTCAAACAATCAAGCAATTGAAAACAAAATGATATTTCAATACTCCACCTTTTCAAAAACTAAACTTATGAAAAATGCATTCCAATTCCTAATTTATTCACAATAACTTATCTATTAGTCCTTTCAAAATGAAAAAAATTATCTTCCTTTTCTGAAATGTT
This sequence comes from Pinus taeda, assembly GCA_000404065.3. NCBI lineage: Eukaryota > Viridiplantae > Streptophyta > Pinopsida > Pinales > Pinaceae > Pinus > Pinus taeda. The sequence goes on from APFE031670918.1 coordinate 5,411, forward strand.
GATGCAATTCTAGTTTTAAAGAGATGCAAATCACAATGATGCAACAAGCTAAAATTTCATACCTTCTCATGAAAGAACGAAACAAACTTTTCGCATACAATCCTTCAATGAATTTTTTTTCAAGAGTATGAGCTATTCAAGCAAATGCAAACATTAAAATAGAAGTTCATTCAGATCAATGAAACATTGACTTTACCAAACACAAGACCAAAAATGTAATCTATGCTGGAAGAAGACATTCAAACTAGTAAAAAAAACTTTTTCAAACTTGTGAAAAAAGAGTTCAAAGTCATAAGAGGGACCAAAAAAAGATGCAAGGAGAAAACACACCTACAATTGGACTTGATGAGTGCACAAGCTGTTGAATGGGCGCCTAACTAGATGCCCTAGTGTCGCTGGCCACTCAATGACTCAATCAATCAAACAGTAAGATGACAAGCCAACAAGCAAGAAAAACAAAATGAAAAGTAGCTTCCAAATCAAGGAGAAAAGAGTAAAAAAGGCTCATGAGGTAAAAAACACAAGAGAAGAACACACTGGCCAAGATCGGGGTCTAGTCGTACTCTTCACTTATAGGGATCAATGTGACTACCTAACTGAAAAAAAGCGCTAGAGGCTAGTCCATGCGACTTCTCCTTTGCAATCCATGCTGGTTGGCACAATTGTCAGCCAATTTAATGCATTGTCTAAGAGAACTAAGGAAAAAAAAATTCAGAACAGGGACCAGATCTGCTAATATGAATTTTAGACTTAGGCTAGTAAGCAAGAGAAAAGAAACATAAGCAAAGGAAAAATGTGAAACTAAAAAATTTCCCACAAAATCATGAAATCCAAAAAAAATAGAAGATGGGATCTTTCCAACGGAGTCTCCAATTTGTAGTGAAGTAAAATTATAAGTGCGGGTAGAAATGAATTCATCTAGCCTGATAATGGGTCTAGCCACAACCGATACATTCTATGGAAGATTTCCTTAAGTTAGAATCAATCAAGAGGGTCTACCTCTTGGTCATTTATCCTGCTTGATGATGTCCTCGCTTGCTTGTTCAAGCAATCTCTCACTTCCTTCTTCAAGCTCCTAAAAAATTAAACAACAACAACACACAAAAATAAGAATAGAGAAATTGTAATTTAGCCTACTTAATGAGTCAAGAAGTGTCAATACACAATTATGTAATATTACAAAACATGTAGAAAATTAATCGATAGTTGCATATATTGATATAAAAGAGAGATTAAAACCATTCGTCTTGACGTCACAGTCTTCCTCATACAAGACCAAGTTCACACACACTTTTGCTAGCACTTCATGATGGCTTCAAACGACAATAGTTTAAAGGCTCTTCCCTTTAGGCTTCACTCCAAACCAACCACACTTCTCCCTCACACAACTAGATGCTACAACTATTAATAGCTTATTTGTCTAATCAAAATAATATACTTACACTCAGCCAAAACTTTAATTAGCTAGTGCTTGGGAAGAATGGAGGTTTATATAGGGAATATGGATGGGAAATGGATCCTCTTCTGATGGGAGAAGGACTTATCTCTTGAGTTATTTCCATCATTATAGGGGAAAGGAGCCCAAGTTGTCATCCTTGACCCCATCTGACCAAATCATTTACCAGACTTCTGTTACAAAGCTTCTAGAGCTAGAAGCTTTGGCTCTAATTTAGAAAACTTTCCATAACATCTCAATCACACTGATCAGCACAGGGGAGACATATTTCATTAGCGTTGGCCTTGTAAACTGATCAAAATAAAATTTTAAGGGGAAATGGTGCAAAAGGGAAATGATATGCTCATGAAGAGGGACATAATGGTAGTTTCTCCATGACGACAAAGCATGCAGGGTTCACTGTAGAGGTCCTCCAGGATCAAGGAATGGGGAGTAGAGGGATAGTGACAAAATGTTGTGTAACAGGCATAATATATCTACGTTTTGAGCAATAAATTGTTCCACATGATGGAAACACATAGATTCCATAAGTAGACTATTTCGAAATAGTAAGGTAAACTTGCTTCACAGTGTATTGTCCTTGTGTTTCCCTGTGAGGGGTACTTCTCTTTTCTGAAAGCAATTGGAACTTAATCTTTTAGGGCTAGGGTCATTTCCTTCCAGTGATTTATCAAATGAAGAGGAAGATTTGAATGTTGCTTCCATCCTTTCCACATTGTTTGATCATATTCACTTCAAATGGAGATATCAACAAGAATATGAACACCATTATTTTCAAAGGCCTTTGGGCTAAGGGAATATTTCCCATAATGGAGTCCCTCCATATATTTATTGTTTTCTCATTCATGGGATGGAGTTGATTTAGAGATTTAGATATATCCAAAGGGAAGGTCTCTCAAAGGGATCTTGTGCCTTTTTGCATCTTTAAAATATATGTTCCAGATTACTTCCTTTCACCCTACTATTTTTCCAAAAACCGGATATTAATATATTCATGGACATGCTAATGTTGTAGTGACATATAATGCATTGAGACATATTTAATTCTCTATGGCCTTTGGGTAGTCAAAAAAATTTGTGGGGGGAGTTCAAAGTTCTAAAACACTTCTTGGTATTTAATCTTTCTATTTTAGCTTATGGTTTCACTAGAGCGTTGTCTGAGGTCACTTTCCCTTATCTAAGGTCTGATGCTTATATTTGATGTGTTATTATGGAGGATATTCCAATGCAGATCCTAAGGCTTAACTCTGGCCTTACAAAGCGACTAAAATGAAATGTCCGAACATAAGATTTCAAGTTGATCTATGGGTTATATACACTGCACTTTTGTAGCATTATGTGACTCTCATTAGGCAGATCTAGAATTTTAATGATAGTATTTTCTTTTGACTTGGTGGAATATTCTTCCAAGAAATATTTGTGGCCCTCATAAGGCTCAAATTTGGGCACACATGGAGACCCATTGTAACACCTAACATAGTTTATGTGTGCAGACATAGTAATTGTTCAAAGGTATTTTTGACAAAGGGCTAATATTTTTGGGAAGACATGTTCCTCTGAAGTCACTCCTATGCAATTTTAGGTTTCTTAATGTAATTGTCACGCAATTTCAAGTGAAACTGTTGCAGCCTTGAGTATGGTATGTTTGCATCCTTTTCTAGATGATCTAAAGCCTATATTTATGTATGAGGACAAACTTAATTATAGCACATAATTTCTATCCCTTGATTATATATTCAACACTCTTAAGGTTTATATGCTGGTACATTGCAGAGATCCTAGGATTCATATTTAACTGGTATTGATATATTAAGTAGCAATTCCATAAAACAATTTTGCAAACCTTTCTCTTGCATCATTTCTGTGTCATTGGTTTTGTCTAGAGATTTGTCTTGCAATAGAGGACATAAATAGTATTTTTAGAGATTCAAGGCACATATCTATAGATCAGTGCTATGGCATCTTTGTGAACCATACTACAAAGTCTATATGTGGCAAGAGGTGGTAATCCTTACTAGAGAATATACTTGTTGTATTGAACTTGAAGACATAATATTTTTTTCTCTTGAGGGCTCAAATTGAAGCACTGAAAGTTGATCCTTGACAGTAAATGTTTCATTGCGTCAACTTGAAGATCCATATCTTCACCAACAAAGCTTGACAAGATATAAGACAGAGTTGTTTTTTAGCAATATTTATCAATAAATCTAAGGTATGATGATACAATTGAATTTGAGCTATTATTGAAACTTGGACTAGTTTGAAGGATTGGACATCATATTTACATTGTGATTGATTGAGGTACATTGAAGTGTATAGCACACTATTTTTAGAGATAAAAAATATAAGTCCACTTGCATAGCTAGGCGATCATTATTTCTGTCTGGAACTTGTGTTAATCAAGTTGGCTGCTAGGGTTTAATAGTACTCGTGTTATGGTGATAAGGTTTATGCCACAGACTTGTGCATAATTATTCATGAATATTATTGATGAACTATGAGTATGACCATAATCTAGTAAGACAAGGTGCTTGCGATGTATGCTTTAAAGATTGTAACTCATGTGGATGCCTCCGTATATAAGATAAGTTAGTGTAGTAGAAAATATTATGTTCTAATTACATAGGTTAATGGTACAAAACAATGGTATACTTTGTTTGATGACAGAGCTTGTATTTGCAAGCTTGTTGGTGTTTGATGAGTGAATTCCATGATTATTTAAGTATGCCATTATGGAAAAACTTTGCTTCTTATTGATAACTTGATACACTATTAGTTCTGTCATTTAGTTTTGTTCATTATCTACTAGATCCATTTTATTTGGTGGCTTCTTATCCAGACAAAGCTAAAGGAATTTGTTTTTCTATGGCATCCTATGGAGGTTCTGAAGAACACAATTACTTACCTAATCTAATCAAAGGTAAGATGGAAGACTGTTATTATCAAACATTTCTTTTCTTGTTGGTACTATAGAATTTAATTTGATTTCCACTCCCTTCATGTGCCACAATTGGTGAATTTATCAAGTGTGGCTCAGGGATTTTCATTGTGCCATGATAGATTTTTTAATTGACAACTCACTTTTATGGAGTCTATGTAGAGAAGAAATTTATCTCAAGCATAATTTCGAAGTATTCTAGTCTCTAGAATCTAAACATAATGAGGTTTCATTATGAATATTTAGTGCCAATTCAAATCACGTCATTGTTCCCTCACAGTCCTTCAAATATCTAATTTATCTCCTCTACTTTACCTATCACTACCCTTAAAATATCTAATTTATCTACCCTATAAGCTGGTTTTGGGTTTGAGACAATTCAAATTCAAAGCTATGAACTCAAAATTGCCTCCTAGGTTATTGAATCATGCATGGCTCATCAAGCACCTATTTAGGAAATCTTGAAATTACCTTCTGGAGAATTTTCTACAGCCTCAACTGATACCACTGTGAAGCTCTAGAGAGGCTCAAAATGTCTTCATGCTTTTATAGGACACACTGGTACATCTGAGATAAAATACATATTAATTTTATGAGGTGCTTTAAGCATGGATGAGACTTGTAATTTCAATCCAAACTATTAATCCTAACTGTTTTATTGCACTTCCTATGGTGTTTGAAGTGAATTTATCATATTATGATAAAATCTAGCCAACCCTTCTCTAGGCTACTATTTTAACAGAGATCCTCAACATTATGAGAAAAATTGTAAATCAAAGGAGTATGAGTAAATATCTACATAATATTGGACTTCATATGATGTCTTGTAAGTTGTAAATTTTACGTAACATATTTGTCTATTTACCATCAAACCATATTTTTTGACATTGCAAGTAAAATCAAAATATCATGTTGCTTCTTCACATATCATCTCTGGAATTATCATGTGATATGTCATTGTCTTTATGCTCTCTTTCTTCATGCATACTTTCTTAAACTGCATTGTTTCTTTCATTTCTCATACAATTTCAAGAATCTCTGCCTAGTTTGAAAAGTAAGAATTCATTCAAGAGTTTCTAAAAATTAGCATGGTGTTATTTGAAGGGTAGATAATAGCACATCATTATGCATTATTCAAATCTCTAATTTCGCAAGGCATCTAAATGCCATATTTTTCTCTAGATCGAGGCTTTTTGTGGAAGCAAAGAGTTAGAAAGTTGTTGGGCATAGCTCTTCTTAACAGAATATTTAGCTAAACCCCACCCTCTAGAGTCTGATTCCTCAAGGTTTTTTAGGGCACAACCATGTTCTATTCCATTGAGGCCACCAAATGGAACAAGTGTGAAGGTGGAGCCCCAATGTCCCATCCTCTTAATAATCTAAAGCTTTGTCCCATGAAGAAATGTCAAAGAGGGAATTTTCTCCTTGTTTTCCAATCGTATCTTTGAAGGAGTGAGATCTTGAGAGTCAAGAAACTAGTGACCCATGATGCTATTCTTCCAAATATTGATATTTGTAAAATTTCCTAAAGTCTAGGTAAATTGATCCATTATTATTGGAATGGATGGCCATCATCTCGCTTGGAGAATATCATCTAGAGACTACTTTCTTTCCCATATGAATTACTTTTGTGCAACTGCAAAACCTTTTTCCACCATTCATACTTCCTTGACACTAGCCTTCATAAGAGTTTAGCACCCATTGCTAGAATCCTTGATTCCAAGCCCACCATGAGATTTGGGTTCCTAGACAATAGACCAATTAACCAAGTAAAATATTTGGAATTGGATTTTCCTCTTTACTACATAAATCATCTTAATTATTGAGCCAGAGTTTGCTTAATAATCGCCTGAGAAAGCATTGGAGAGAATTGATAGATGGGAAACATGTAAATTGGAATTGTAACCACGAATATTTTTTCTCCTTGGGAAGATAAAAATGTTTATGGAATAGCCTTGAGGGAAAGGAGAGCATTCTCATGCCATTCTTATTTACTGTTATGTATATAATCTTAATATATTTTGGGAAACATAGCTAAATATTGCCTGTCAACTCCACTAAGGAATAAACCTTTGTCCTGTTGAATGCAATGTCCTACTTCTTGTGGTGATACAAAATAGTAGAATTTAGGCAAGGAAGTCCCATATGGTAGCTCCAAAATTACTGGAATTAGGACCCATTGAAAATGGCTTGTGAGTTGTCGTCCCTTCCGAACCAAGAAGAGTGCATGGGGGCTTTGATGTGAGGAGATGACAACTCAGTTTCATTTTCTAAAGAATGGGATGCATGAGATTGAGTTAATAAAATTGATGCGTGAACTAGAGGGCCAAGTTCTCTTTCTGAGTAGAAGATTCAATGATATGAACAATATCAACTTACTGCACGACCCTACTATTTTTGTGAGAATGATGGTGTTCTTGAATAAGATGAAGCTGTAGCATCTTCCTCTCCTTCACAAGTTCAAGAAATTGGCTTGGCGAAAATAATGAATGAAATGAAGGGTCAACAAATTTTTCTCATAAAATACAATCAAGAATTTTAAAGAAAATAAAATGTTGCCCAAAAATGTTGTCATAAAGGTGGTGTTGCTTTAGAAGATACTTTTTCGAATCTAAATAGTTACATGCCTGATGAGTAATTTAGGACCATGAAACTACTAGCCTTACTGAGAATGAGGATTAATATTCCCAAGAGTCAAGAGTTCCCACCCTCAAATGTTAATATTCTAGAATCCTTTTACCAAAATGAGCTTTATGATGAAGACATGATTGGGCACAAAGACCAAGTTGTAAGACCTCCTACAACACCACATATACCATATAAGTCTGATGTTAATTGAAACAACCTTAGTATTGCATGCTATTTACTTATGACATAGTAGTCAATAGAGGAACATGTTGAATGTGTCAATGAAGGCCATATTCATGGGGTCTTTGATGGTTGTCTAAATTCTAATAATAAGGAGAATGAAATGAGAGCTCTCCACAAGCCAAAGGTGGATTGGAAGAATCAAATGTCTTATTTTAGTGCAAAGGGGGGTATATATTTACAATTTTCTTTTTCAGATTCCCTTAGAGTTAGCATTAAGCCAGTGGATGGCGTCCCTTCTTATGACATGATTGAGGACTCGTCTCAAGAACAACTAAATGAAGCCATGAATATTAGGAGATGGAGAAATGTCACATTTCATTGACCCAATATGCCTTCAGAACTAACCCTCATTGTTTATATGATTATATCTGATCATGTTTTTAATGTGGATGATGATCAAAACTAAAATAATGATAGCCAAGAATCAATCGTAGGATGTAAATAAGAAGAAGATAAAGAGTGGCGACTATGAAACATAGTTAGCCAACTTGTGTATGATTCTTATTATAAAGGTATGGTTGTTAATAAGCTTAGAAGTCTCTATCGGGCTAAAGATTATGGTCAAGATTATTTCTCAAATGGTAGAAAATAGTGTTGAATTATGAGAAAATCATGTTTTTCATGGTGCAATAGTTGACTCAAAATTGTTTTGGGAATATCCTAGAAGTTGTAACTTGTGACTAATATTATCATTGACATTTCCCCAACTTTGGAAAAGGACAATTATGATTTTCATCTTGATATATATTTTTTATGACATTGATACAAAGTAATGTAAAAGGGTGCAACTCAAATTGCATTCTGATTCATTTTTGGTACTTGGTGCCAATCTTCAAAAGAAATGAAGAGGTTATTATCTTCACAATCCCATACCAACATCAAATTCAATGATTGGTTTCCATGAGGTTCTAGGTCAAGGAAACATCCACTCCATGAATGAGATACTTGAGGAGGCTTCTACTATTCTGGGACAACATACCTATGATGCATTCACTTGTAGGAATAAAGGGAAAGGAAAACATGTTTGCATACAAGAATGACAAAGGAATTTTAGAGAAAGTTATCTTCACTTTTTATTTATGTTCTTCAACCACACCACTCTCGGGTTTCATTGATCATGTTTAGTCATTTTTAGAGTCATTTAAGTTAAGGCCTTAAGTATTTTTGGACTTTTTGGGGTATTTTTTATAAGTGACATGTATGGCTTGCTCATTAATTCTACACTTTATCCCTTCATGTGCATGTTTCCCTAGAAATCAAATGCATGATTCAGTCCCATACATTAAACAATTTTTTGGCTCAACTCCATTGGTGATCTTATGTTTCCTATTTGGTCAACATTTATCTCAGTTAGGGTGGGTAGGTAGGTTTTCCCTTTGTATTAATTGGGCATTTTCTAGCTTGCAGTTTTCTTATGTATTTGAAATTTAGTGTCATTCCAATCAGGGCATGAGTTGTTGCAACTCTGAAGGTGAGAAGGAAGAAAGATGAATTTTTGTGATGGATGACATTGCTTATTGCTTCCAATTTCGGAAATTCATACATAATGTCCACTATTATTCCTTTGTATGGGAGCAATTATGATCTGCCCAAATATTGTCAATATATCATTTCTTATTTGAGCGTCGTCTTCGTGGGGCCTCATGTGGCCTTAACAAATTTACCACAATGCAAGATTGGGTGTAGAAAAATGTGGCTCCTTTTGTTCCAGGTGCAAATATAATCACCACATTAGTGGGAAATTAGATTCTTTTCACGAGAAACAAAATGATAATATCCTCTACAACCTTTGATATAAGTTTTTATTTCTGAGCATAACTCTGAAAATGTACTATCAGTCCCTGAAACCAGAAAGGAAAATTTGAAAAAAGAGACACTAGGTATAATTATCAAAATTTAACAAAACGATACACCATGTATAATTATCATTTGTCCTGAAACCTTGAAAATTACATATGGAACTCAGATTTAAAGATCCACCTGAGGCATTCTAGCAATGGTGATGAAGATATGAGTTACTAGGTTTTCAAGGAATTGAACTGGTCCAATTGGGCCCATTATGTTTTGAAATAGAAGAGTTGTGTTCTGGCATACTCTGTATAGTGTCTCCATTATAGTTTATCATCAATAGATTGATAAGATTTTACTAGTTTATCAAAATTTATCCATAAATGAATGAAAAAAATGCATTAGATAGCATTTAATGCAATGGTTAGTGAATACATCAACTCCTAAAATGTGGGGAAATAAGCCTTTGAGAAACAAGTTGAATCAAGGTTGGTAAGATGCTTTCTTCCTCTTTAATTTGGCTCTTGCCACAAGGCAATACTCGAGGAAGACATCCTCCTGCTGGTTCTTCTATAATTGAATAAGGAGCATCCAAAAGGAATATTCATTCCCCCATCTTACTTCTTCAAGATTCTCCATCATGTATTCAAGATCCTACTAAAAGAAAATCAGAAACATGAATGAAGTGAATGATAGAAGCAAAAGAATTTGAACATAATATTCATGATGTAGTGTGGTCTCACATGGAGTCCTAGTGACGGTCTCATATCACTAGAACGAGTGCTTGGATTCAAAGGTTTGATGATTTCTAGTAGGATAATCTATCCTTGGTTTTTGATGTTATAGAAATTCAAGTGTTTTAATGTTAGATATATTTCTTGAACATAAAAAAAATATTTCCATAACATAATCTGATCCAGAATCCAAAGTAATGCAATTCAGGACTATTGAGAAAGAAAAAGATGCAGAGTACTCAACCAATTTTATTCAATTTACTGATTTATATTTTTTCTAGTCCTAGCCTTGACATTGAACCATCAAGGGTGCCCGACATGAAAAGAATGTATATCTCAATGATGCTGATACATGATAGAGATGACATGGCAGGTGAGGGCCATCCTTATCATGATTGTAGATTATGGAAATGTTTTAGAATCTATTGAACAAGAGTGAGGTCAAAGAATTGACCTCATTCCTTGATCCAGGTTATCTTTTGTTTATAGATGCACTAAAAGAATTACATATACAGTTTATAGCTTAAACAAAGAGGAATCTTAAATGTGCACATGCGAGAGAAAGAAGAAGAAGAGCATAAAAATACAAGAAGACAAGAACTTTATAATGGAGTTCTTCCTTCCTGGACTACATCTTCGGGCCCTGCTCAATGAACGAGGAGGCCTTCATTCATTCAAAATGGCATCAAAAGAAGTTACATTCATTAGTTACAAAAATGGAATATTATACCTCCATGCTGAAAATGCCCAAAAATCAGAGAGCTCTGCTACAACAATTGACACCACCATTGGATTCCCGTTGCCGAGAGGTGCAAAATCGATATAAAACTTGCCCAATTATGATACTGGACAAAAATCACCCTCTTCAAAATTTTGTTCTCCTTGCCTTGAAAAATGTGCCTACTAATTTCTTGTCTCGAAATCCATGCAGTCCTTCTCCTCCTCCACCTAGCGCTTTGTGAAAATGACTTCGTTTGTAAATTGTTGGGCAAAATCTCCAATGTAAGTAGTTGGCATAATTGGTAAAGGATTAAATTAGTAGGGGAGGGGTAAAACGGTCAAACCCTGCCCCTTCCAAAATACAATAATTTTATTATACATAACAGTCCCCATATAATTTTTGGACCTGTGCATTAAATTCGTGGAGAGTTCGTTAGCAAACTGTTTTGATCCGTTTTGGTTGTTTCTTTATGTGCTCAAACTGTAATGTTTTATGGAACACACTATATATATGGGAATTTGTTTTTAAAACCATATATTAACCATATTTAGGCTGATAGCCCTTCCTATGCATCAACTTCTTCATCAACACTTTTACCTTGATCCGTTCGATCAGGTGAGACACTTTCAACCATTGATATGAACCAGAAAATGAAACAACAGAAAATCAAGAAAGCACGGAAAGTCAAGAAAGCATAAAAGCTCACGAGAAAGGATTCTATGCAGAAAATCAAGAAAGCACGAAAAAGTTCATACAAAGCAAGGGTTGAAAGAAAAAAGCTGAGGAAAAAGCAAATATTTTAAACACAAGAAAAAGCAAAAGCCAATGAGCTTGCGTGTGCACAACTCATATAACCCCTACAATTTCTTGTATGGGTTCAACGCATTCTTAAAGGACTTAGCGCGTATGCATCTGTGTCTTTAGATGTCCATGAATCTATGGTAATGTCATTGACAACTGGTTCTTCGTCCATTCTGTGCAGTGATATTTATTTGGCAAAGCGATACAATAGGTGGTTGTTGCTCAAGGTCCTTCAAGGCTGCCACATGACACTGTCCAACTATTTCGATCAAATTGTTACTGTACCGTAGACTTCCAGTGGTTAATGATCAACCAGATTGCTGGGTGGAGAAGTTCAATGGTTGATGATCACTTCCATCTACCCCTGGTGTTCCTATGATGAATTATCTCAGGACTATGAAGTTTTTAGAAGGCTATGCCAATCTATGGGGTTCCCAACACCAAGAGGTTTCCCAAGATGAGTCCTCAGTAACACTCACATTAGACAGATCATCTGGTAACACACCTCTCTTCCCTTTTCATGTCTGAAAATGAACATGGCTTTAAATTCATTTATTTTAATCTAAAACTATGTGATACCTTATATGCAGTAGTTAACAGGTAGTGGGTTCAAGTATAAAGAAGCTTACATGTATGGTTTTTTCAATACTACTGTTAAACCTTAGGCTGGTTACACTGTAGGAATCATCACTTCATTTTATGTAACTCTCTCGATTTTGTTGAATTTTTTATTTATTTTTTAATAAAACTATGTACATTATTTATTTTTTTAAAGGTGATGGAAATATTGTATTAAATTAAAATATGCCCTTAGATGGTTGATTGTAGAGCAATGAGTACAATGAAAATTCTTAGAGGCTTAGCTGTTTTACTATTGTAAAGGACGCAAGGTTTTTTGGAGGTGTAGATTTTCCAAAAATACATGTAGATACACGTAAAATTTACACTGGGTAGCAACTCATTGTTAAGGAATAATTGTCACAGAAGGAATACCATTTCTCATTAGGACCCCATCTTCCAAGTTTACGTTGGCAAGATCATCAGCAGTAGAATTCTTGATTCTCAGCCCATGAAAGAAACTAATAATAGAGAAAGGTTGTTTTTTATTTCTGATTCGATCAAATAATGGTTAGCTACCTACAAACCTTAGGTAAAGATCCATGAACAAGCTCATGGATAATTAGATGCAAATCTTCCAAGACCACTAAACCTGTGATGTTTTCTTCTTTCGCTAGAATAAAGGCTTGAAGTAATCTATATATCTCAACTGCATTTTTTTGTGTAATTGTCTAACCCCCCACTGTCCTTAATTTCAAATTTTCTATCAAAATTAAGACTAAGCCCTTTAAAAATAACCCAATAATTCCTGCTACTCAAAAACAAAAACTCTATAAATTATAGAAAACATCCTATATCATATTTATGTGGCAGAAGCTCCACCATTATGAAAAACGTACAAAACTTTATAGGTATTTTCTACTTTTGTTCAATGCATCACTTGATGAATTGAATGGGTAGAAATTGATTCAGGTGATGGTGAGTCTAATCTGTGTTGTATAATTATGAATTTTACTCAGCTGTCAAACAACCAAGTTTACCCATATTGGCATGACAAAATAGACATAGAGTTCCTGGGAACAATCCCTGGGGAGCCTTACGCACTCTAGACCAACGTCTATGGAAATGGGATAGGAGACGGTAGCCATATCATAGGTAGGGAACAACAATTCCATCTCTGGTTTGACCCTACTGAAGACTTTCATAACTACACAATTCTTTGGACACCTCGTCAAATCCTGTATGTATAATGATTTTTTTGGTTTAATGTTTACAATGTGAGATGTATCCTGTATTCTGAATTAAGTTTTAAGTTGTATGCTGATGTAAATGTAAGTGTTTTTATGACTATTCATATTTATTAACATTGTTTATCACTATTCTCATTAATGCAAGGACTACACCATACTCCCATTTCTGATTATTTTCATCATTTTCTTGATTTGATAAGGACAATGAAATTACCGTCATTTTCTTTTGATTTGATAATGACATATGATGAAATTACCATCATTTTCTTGACTTGAAAATGACAGATCATGAAATTACTATGTTCCTACTGTCTGGTATTGCAGGTTCATGGTGGACAATATTCCCATCAGAACATTTCCTAGGGTGAAGAGCCTGGGAGTGATTTACCCTTCCAAACCAATGTCATTTTATGCAACTATATGGGATGCTTCTTCATGGGCAATAGATGGGGGAAGATACAAATCCAATTACAGTTACCAGCCATTCCTTACCACATACACAAACTTCACCATCGTGTCCTTCCCTCTAGTATTGAAGGACGAACTTTAGAATCTGGATAATCAGTATTGTTCGCAAGGCAAAGTTTTGTACTGTAATTTCCCTCCCGAGCTCAAACAGTACCAACTTCAAGCTCTGGATGTCATACAAAATAATTACATGGTCTACGATTACTGCCTAGATTTTAGGTGATATCCCAAGGGCCGGATGCTTCAATGTTTTGCGATGCCCACTTCTTCCATTACCTCTGCTACTTCCAAGCATTCAATAAACCTCCCTTGAGCGAGCGAGTAGGAATTAGATCCATGTTTTTGATCTGAATTATCTATTAATAAATTGAAATGGGGAGTGCAATCGTGTATTTCATAAATTATACATAATAATTAATAGAGCTTGCCATAGCAGGAAATCTATATCATGCATTTCAATGCCAGATGAGTACAAAATAAGCTATTTTATGTGCTCTTTCATCTTATTCTACAAGGGTTCTCAATGTTGATACCCAGTTAAGAAGAAAAAAAATTCAATTCATATATTTAAGAATAGTTTTCTCAAATTTATGGATTTTAACAATTATGCTTCCCAAAAATAGTAAAGTGGGTTGTCTTACAGCAAGTGAAATACAAACATTTTTGACATTTTAACAAATGAACCTTGATAACTAACTTTCCTATTAGTCCAATTCTAACTCATGGCCTACTGGCATCGATTTTGGTACTTGAGTCAAATCAGTGTGTGTTTTTTAAATTCATCATATAATTTGTGTTTTTAAAATTCATCATAGATTTTAATAGATTTGTTTTATTTAGAGAAGCTAGAGACTATAGAATATAGATCAGTTGTTATGGATGTGTGTTTTATATTTTTAGTTCCTTTTATGTTTTCATGGGGCAACCTGTGAAGGCCTTTCACATGGAAATTAAAACATTGTTATCTTTTGGCTTTTCTGTTCATAAGGCATTCTTTCTTGCATAGTATCCTAATCCCTATATTGAAACTCTTATTTGGAGTGGAGTAAGGATTATGCTTGTCCCAAGTAGGTCTAAGCCTTTCAACCTTTTCGGATTATTTGCTTATATCAAACATTTGTGCAAGGGTTCAACCAATTAACATTTCATTGAGTATGTATTTACAAATCAATGATTTTGGGACCAAATCCCACAAAGAAATTCTATACCTGCTCTTCAAATTCCTTCAAGCTTTTAAAAGAAAAACCAATCAATTATCAATATAATTTTACCATAATAAAAAAAAAAAATTAGAAAGCCTTTAGCCAGCTCAAATTGCTCATCCACTAGACTTGAACCAACATCTCTTCTAGAAAAATTCAACAATTCCAATTTAATAATCCTATCGGCCTCTCTTTGTACCTTTCGGGACAGTTGCTAGTTCATATATGGTTTTCCTTTTGTTGTATTTTGATATACTTTGGTTTGTTTATTAATGGAGTTTGTTATAATATTTTAATATAACAAAAATTATATATTAACGTTTTTACTTTGGTTACTATATAAAAATGATTTTGTTATAAGTTTTCATTTTTGTTTATTTATTTATTTATAATAGTTATTTTAATAACTATATATTAAAACAATTTTTATTATATGGTTATTTAATAACCATTTAAAAATGATTTTTGTTTGTTATGCAGGTTTAGGAGGTGAATGGAGGAATTCCAAGTGTCAAGACTTGATAGGCTTCCATATGGGTCCCACGTGCTTACTCGGATGCCATGTGGCATGTTGTGGGCCCCGCCTTCCCTTGTCATGTCAAATTTTGAAGAGCTCTATCTTTTTCATACGAGTTTGTTTTGAAAAACCGTTCACACTTCTGTGATCAGGACGATGATATCTACAATCTGGTCCTAGGTCAAGTTCATTTTGATGACTTTGACTTTTGAGCATCCCTGGGTCCTCCTTGTCTTGTGTGTGTTCCTAAAGATCCACTCGCATCAATCCTCCCCACTGAGGAGCTTTTGGTCCTCCAAAAGCATGAAAAATAATCTGCAACTTTCTATCTATAACCTGTTTGCATCACAAGAGTCCTGAAAAGGTCTCGCTTCCATCTCCTTCACCATTGTTCTTCAGAGCCTTAAGCGACGAGCCGACACCTGCTACCTCTACAACCTGTAGTACATTGTTTGCAAATTACATGCTTGAATGACATGACCAACAAATGACCCAAACGTCACACACTTGCCATGAGTTTATAACACATAGTCGGTGGTCAAGTTTACAATAAGATGGATGTAATACTCTAGCTATGACAACAAGGCCAACATATCATTATTGCATCAATAAATAATGAAAAGACATCATCATTGCAACATGTGATTTAAATACATAAGCCAAACAATATTTTTTTGACAAGTGATGGAAACATAACATCCCTTGCAGAGTTTTAACATGCAACACAAAATACGACTCAAAACATGACCAGACATCATTGTTACCGACCAAGTGATGGAAAACACATCATCACTTTTACACTTTAAAATGCAACAAATGATTTACAAAAGAATGACCATGAAACAACAACATTTCTAGAAACCATTTTTTACTTATCAATGTGAATGGGTCACCTCCTTGAGGTGGTTTTGCTTGTCAAACAATTGCTCCATCCAAAGTAGCATATTAAAGACAAAGAGTTAGTGCGTGAACCAGGAAAAGATCAACAGGCACATTTTTCAAGGCAAGGAGAGTAGAATTTTGAAGAGGGTGATTTTGGTCCAGTATCAGAATTGGGCAAGCTTTATATTTTTACACCTCTCAACGACGGGAATCCAACAGTGGTGTCAATCTTTGTAGCAGAGCTCTCCAATTTTCGGGCATTTTCAACATGGAGGTATAATGTTCCATTTTTGTAATTGATGAATGTAATTCCTTTTGATGCCAAGAGATGTAGTCCAAGAGGGACAGACTCTGTTACCAAGTTCTTGTCTTCTTTTCCTTTTATGCTTTTCTTCTTCTTTCTATCACATGTGCACATTTAAGGTTCCTCTTTGTTTAAGCTACAAACTGTATATGTAATTCTTTTAATGCATCTATAAACAAAAGATAACCTGGATCATTCCGTTCCATTAGATTCCATAATATTCTCAGAATCTGCAATCCAATTAAGTTCAGTGACGACAAAGGATGACTTGTGGTGTTACTTAGTAGACTTTAGAAAATATTTTAACGTGGTCCCTAGAGATATAGGATCAAATTTCCCAGATAAGATTCCTAGCCGATAGGGAAAGCATCAGTTCATGATTTGCATGATAAGAATGAGGCCAAATTTTGAAGCATGGAGGGTGTGTTGAACTGTTTTAGTAGTGTTATAGGAGTGAATCAAAATCTCATTCATAAAAGAGAGAATGCTAAACTCACAAAAAGGATATGAAAAACTACATAAAACGTTGCCATAGGACAATTAAAATGTAGAAAAGGTAAAAATAGCATATCAACTAGTTCAAACTTGCAATATGATAGATTGAGATACAAAGATATCTAAATTAAATATTGCATGGAGAGGAAACCATGCATTATCTCAATTGAGGAAAATCTCACATGTTAGAGTTACGGTGTGAGACAAGTAGATAGAGGGTACCCAAAGAGGAATGGGAGAATAGGACTTATCAGCTTTGTGACTTTTTCGTTCTTCAACTTCTTACTGGGAAACATCATGACTTGCTTCCTTAGGTGGGGGAAGTAGAGATCAAATGACATTTTTTTCTCCAATTGAAGGGATATAACCACATTAAAAAAATGCTCAATATTGGAAATAATCGGTGGGAAAAAGGTATCTCATGACAAAAAACTGGATGATATTGTAGGAAGGGCATCAAGGGTGATGCATGTTAGGAACAAATTGGTATAGGAGCACCCAAACAGAGTTGCTAACATACCCCAAGGGGGGTTCTTTATATAATTTATCTTTTCTCTTAATATAACATGCCTACACTTAACTTCTCATACTTCTGTAAAGGTTTAGCCTCAAAAGGAAATAACTTTTTGTCCCATAGACCAAGCAGTGTCATGGATCTTACTAAAAATTTGATTTGTCATGTTATATTCAGTGGTATAGTTGTTGGAAATAATACTGAGAGGGGGGGTGAATCAGTATTATCACATTAATAAAACTTTTTCATTTCCAAACTCTGATTCATATATGCTACTTCCACAACTTCTTATGATTAAGTTAATTGATCTCCAATGAGTGCATTAGAACATTATCAACCATATTATCAGTTAACAGATGCAGTAACATAGAATAGATCATCACACATAAGGCACACACATGAACACCATCATATAAGGTGGAAACCCAATGCGGGAGAAAACCACCTGCTGCAAGTCACCTCAATCTTCTTCTTAATAAGAAAATCCTTTTACAATATTTGTACTAGTGCAGTATTATACCAGTACGAGAGCTACAACCCCCTTTGCTCTTGTACTAGCCGATCCATTTACTAGTATGCAGGCTGCTACCTGCTACAATGCTCCAAATATTCCCCTTTGCTTTTGTACTAGCTTAAGTACTAGTACGTAGGCGCCGGCCTACAATCTTCTCTCCTCCAGGTACCACGTTTCATCAATTTTCATACTGGATACACTGAAGCACAACACAATCTGAAAGGCCACGTTTCATCCAATTTTCATACTGGACCCAACAACAACATTGAAGCACATAAACAATCTTCTGAATTACCCAAGCACTAGATCAATACATATACAAGTGAGTCATCAACC
>APFE031670918.1:24228-50271 GCA_000404065.3 Pinus taeda
GATCGAGATTTTGAAACAATAACCCAATATTTCAGATCTTAAGATATTCAACCCAAAAGCATACACAAGCCAAATGATTTCCTTTGCTTTATGTAGGCAAGCTCTTCCTCAAATCATGGACCAATACCACGGGCCAAAACCATAGGATCAAAAACTCTGGGACTAATACCATGAACCAACCATGAAAGTGCGTGAACTTTTCTCCACATGAAATAAACTTTTCTCTGCATAAAATTCCGTGAACTTTTCTCTACATGAAATAAACTTTTCATTGCATAAAATTCCGTGAACTTTTCTCTACATGAAGTAAACTTTTCTCTGCATAAAATTCCGTGAACTTGAAAATAACTTTGCTGCACTATAATTTATCATCTGAGTGATTTGCCATCAAGGACAACACTTGCATCATAATGCCAACAATCTCCCCCTTTGGACTTGATGGAAACAACACCGAATCACTCTCCCCCTTTGACATCAAGGAAAAAGGGTTATGCTCCCCCTAAGAACATGCTCTCCTTGACTATAAACCAGATCTGCTGAAGTCTCTGAATGAACTCCCCCTTTGTATATGCCGTGGTGCTCCAATCTGTTAATGCTCTTTCTGAGAACAAGTTGAGATGTCTGCTCTGCTATATAGTGTTGTTCATGCTCAAGCTCCCCCTGACTATAAAAAGATGTTCTACAAGAAGAACATGACTCTATATATCATAAATGACCTTCGTATCACCAAGAGTCTCAATACATACATCCATCACCCATCATAATGGAAATACAACAAAAGTTTACATATGATAACATCGTTCATCCCACGCATAGTGGGGAAACCAACATAGGCCGTTACATGACCTGAAGAGATCTCATCGAATGACTACAATAAATAGAGACACATTATTACATCATGAGTCTTGATATGACCTTTACATCGAATGATATACATGACATTTATAACAAATACCAAACACTTAAATAAGATCATGATAAACATCAGCAACAACATTGTATGATCTGCTCCATAGGATCTGTCATCAGCAACTAGACTAGCAACTTGCATGAATCATAAATATATGTCCGCATTAACTCATCCTTTTGCATAGAATATAGAATCATTCTATCATATGTGAGAAACACCATAGCCATCCAGATCTACATGGACCAAGTATCATCAATAGGGAAGATCTACATCAATCAGCATATGGACGAAACAACCTATCATCATATAGGTAAGAACTCATCATCATCATATCTCCAACAATGCAACTTTGAATAATCATCAATGTATCCAGCCAACAATCCTCATCCATAGATGTGCCAAGAACAATCCTGCAATATATGATTTTTATGCATATGGTGACAACAGTGTATGAGAGACACATCATCAAGTGAATTCAAGTTGTGTACTTCTTCTTATTCTTATGAAGATCACCATGTAGGCACCATTAGTGAATCAACCACAAATCTGAACTAAATAACAACTATGTAACCCCAAGAATCATCTGAACAACTCATAACCATATCATAAGCATCATCACCAACGACTATTAACCATAATGCCAACAATGCATTAAAAGCATATGCTCCCCATAAACCTATGCTGTCTTGTTTACTGTCAAATCTGATCATGCATATCAGCAAGGAGTATCAAGTCATCATCATTATCAAGTTAGAAACAAAATACTTCTAACCATCAAGACATTTCCACACATCATCAGCAAAATGTAACCATTATCAAATAGCGCAAATAAACCAAACTGATCCTTTTCCTGAACCTGTCCCCACTGGTTTTCCTCATACTTACATATACGCGACTTTGCAGTGTCTAACTCGCGTATATATGCGACTTCATTTCATGAAATTTGCATATGAGATTTAGGACACAGAAGTTTTGTACTTTCAGCTCCCCCTGATTCTGGTATGTCTGTATGTTGTGCTGTGCCGCCACTTTCTGACTGTACTTCCTTTTTCCTCCATATCTTCAAGCGTGATGATGTTTTCTCCTTTTGGTGTGATGTCCGTGCTTCGTTCCTGCATTCCTTTGCTATATGTCCAAGCTTATTACATGCATAACATCTTACATGTTTCATATTCCTTTTGTAGCAATCAACAGCCTTGTGACCATACATATTGCAAGCAAAGCAATATCCATTAAAGTACCTTGAATGTGATGATCTTTCTGCATAATGGTCTTGAACCCTTCTTCTTCTACATCTAGCTGCAACATGTCCAAAATTATGACATACATAACATTCAAAATTATTCATCTGAGTAAATAGCGGACTATTACTTCCATAGTAAGGAGTAAAAGATTTTCCTTTAAGAATTTCTTTCCTTGGTTGTTGATGGGGTTGACCTCTTATCTCCTTGTTGATCATTTTAGATTTCTCTTTAGAGTTCCTTGCTTCACCTTATGCACTAGATTCTCCTTCAACCAATTCATGAAAACCAAGTCCAGTTTTGATAGCAGGAGACCTTTGACTACTAAGAATATCATCCAAGACTTTAGTACTATCTTGAAATCGTAAAAGCTTATCCTTATCTTCTAATTTACCTTTAAAGATATTTACCTCAACTTGATGTTGCTCTTCCTTTTCAAGACATTGCTTCTTCAAAATTTCTTCTGGCTTTCTTCCTTCTTCCACTTGTTTCCTTAGATTGAGTATCTCCTTTTCTTGTTCTTCATTTACATTCTGCAGCATTTGACGAGCTCTGGAGGCACATTCCAGCTGTGATTCCTGTTTTTCAATAGTTTGGAGTAGATCTTTATTCTTCCTTTTGGCTTCTTCAAGTTCTTCTTTTAGTGAGAGGATTGTAGCTTCAAGACTTTCATAATCACTGGATCTATCTCTGAGATTCTTGATTATTGTGTTGTTTTCATTGACTTATTTTCCTAGAGACGTTACTTCATCATGCATCTTTTGAAGTTTGTCCTTGTAGGACTTCCTTATCTTGCTTTCTTCCTCTGGTTTGTCATGTAGCAACTTTAGATATTTGTCCATGAATAACTTCAGGTTGGCTTTCAGTTTGGTAGTTTCTTCTTTGAAGTTGCATTCCCTTTTGTTCAAAAGATCTTGTTGATCTTTGATTGTGTCTGAAAGCCTTTTAAATTTTGCCTCTATTTGATATCTCTCTTGTTCACCCATAAGAGCAAGTTCAGTTGTTTCACATTCCCTTTTGTTCAAAAGATCTTGTTGATCTTTGATTATGTCTGAAAGCCTTTTGAATTCTGCCTCTATTTGATATCTTTCTTGTTCACCCATAAGAGCAAGTTCAGTAGTTTCACTATCACCTTCATCTCCTTCACAAGAAAAAATGGTTGGAACATCAGAGGATACCATATTCATACCTGATAATGATTCTGAATCTGAAGAGCTTCTTATGCCTAATCCCCAATCGATGTCATAGTTCCTCTGATATGTCTTCTTCTTCTTATGAGCTTTCTTCTTAAGCTTCTTTCCCATTGTTCCACGGATCTCCTTCAAGCGATCAAGCTTCTACCAAAGGACCTGTTCTGATACCAATTGTTGGAAATAATACTGAGAGGGGGGGGTGAATCAGTATTATCAAATCAGTAAAACTTTTTCATTTTCATACTCAGATTCATATATGCTACTTCAGTTAAGGATATCCATGTATATACGCGACTGTGTTAAAAGAAACCAGCGTACATGCAGTAATCTTATGATTCAGTTAGATTATCTTCAGTAAATGCATCAGAACATTATTAACCTTATTAATAGTAAGAAGAATAGATCATCACACATAAAGAGCACACACATGAACACCATGATATAAGGTGGAAACACAATGTGGGAGAAAACCACCTGCTGCAAGTCATCTCAATCTTCTTCTTAATAAGAAAATCCTTTTACAATATTTTGTACTGGTGCAGCCTTATACCATTACGGGAGCTACAACCCCCTTTTCTCTTGTACTAGCCGATCCATTTACTAGTACGCAGGCGCAGGCTGCTACCTGCTACAATGCCCCAAAGATTCCCCTTTGCTTTTGTACTAGCTTAAGTACTAGTACGTAGGCGCCGGCCTACAATCTTCTCTCCTCCAGGTACCACGTTTCATCAATTTGCATACTGGATACACTGAAGCATAACACATAATCTGAAAGGCCACGTTTCATCCAATTTTCATACTGGATCCATAAACATCAAATGATCATCAAGTACCAGTAAGTCACCCAGATAACCAGATCCACAATAAAAGTAAACTAAACCCAGAACACCTTATCAACAAAAAAATCAGTCAACAAAAGATCTTAAGATAGATACGCAATTTCCTTTTCTCTGGCCTGCGTCGCTACGCACTTCACCTTCTATGGCACCATGCACCTCCGCAGCTGCACCTTCTGTGGCACCTCCGCACTGTGCCTTCGGTGGCGCCTCTATGGCGCCTCCGCACTGCGCCTTCTGTGGCGCCTCTATAGCGTCTCAGCACTGCGCCTTCTGTGGCGCCTCTGTGGCGTCTCCGTATTGCACCTTCTGTGGCACCTTCGCACTGCGCCTTCTATGGCGCCTCCGCACTGCGCCTTCTGTGGTGCCTCTGTGGCGTCTCCGCACTGTGCCTTCTGTGGCGCCTCTATGGTGCCTCCGCACTTCCGCAACTGTAGCGCTTAAGAGATCACCCTTCACAGATTCGCTTTCCACTTCACTTTCATATAGATCGAGATTTTGAAACAATAACCCAATATTTCAGATCTTAAGATATTAAACCCAAAAGCATACCCAAGCCAAATGATCTCCTTTGCTTTATATAGGCAAGCTCTTCCTCAAATCATGGACCAATACCACGGGCCAAAACCATATGATCAAAAATGTGGGACTAATACCATGAACCAACAATGAAAGTGTGTGTTTTCTCCACATGAAATAAACTTTTCTCTACATGAAATTCCGTGAACTTTCCTCTACATGAAATTCCGTGAACTTTCCTCTACATGAAATAAACTTTTCTTTGCGTAAAATTTCGTGAACGTTTCTCTACATGAAGTAAACTTTTCTCTGCATAAAATTCCATGAACTTGAAAATAACTTTGTTGCACTATAATTTATCATCTGAGTGATTTTCCATCAAGGACAACACTTTAGCCATAATGCCAACAATCTCCCACTTTGGACTTGATGGCAAAGCTTACTTGTGAACTGTCATATGATCCCTTTTTGCTGTCTGGTAACCCATGCATTCTGTCACATCTGATATTTGTAGATTCATCTGAATTTATACAAGTGAGATGATCTTCTATGAGAGGGTTGCCACCAAGTACAACACATGCATCATAATGCCAACAGGAGTAGTTCTCACTAGCAAGGAGAACTATCTTGACTGGTCGCAGAAGATAAAAAACACCCTCATTTCAATGATTTGTGGAAATGAGTGTGTGTTGGAGATGGAGACAAAGAGCCAAGATAGCCTACCTCAGAAAAGGAGTTCGCCATTTGGGAAAATAAGAACAGCAAAGCCTATGCTTTAATTGTAGCATCTGTAAGTGAAGAGGTGAGTCGCCATATTTTGCCATTTTCAAATGCTTTTGAAGCCTTACAAAAACTAAAGGAACTCTATGACTCACATTCTACACTTGAATTTGTTCAACTCATGATTAAACTCTTCACTCTTGAATTACAAAATAATGATCCTCTTACTCTTGCATCCAAAGTAAAATCTATAATGCATGATATCAAAGCCACTAAGGTTGAATTGGATATTCCTCTGATCGATTTTCTCAAGGAACTTTATCCTACTTACTCCAATTATCTTGAGTCATTGCAAGCAAATGGAAATCTCAAAGACATTACCTTTGACTCTCTTGTGAAAAAATTTGTTGAAAGAGAGAAAACTTTTGGAAAGAAGACAACCCCTAAATCTTCTGAAGAGGCTGTGTGCCTTGCTCATAAAGAAAAGAAAATTGCCCAAGATTCTTCTAGAGGAAGAGATCGTCAAAGAGGAAGGGGAAGATATTTCAGAGGCAGGGGGGGCAGACACTCTCAAGGAGAAAAGTCAGATTTGCACTGCATACACTACAAAAGAAATGGATCACATGATGCCTCCACATGCAAGTTACCTTGGGACAAAATTGAGCAGCAAAGAAACCAACCCAAAGGTAAAAATAATGACAAAAACAAAGGTAAAGCACCTGAGTTCACTCATTATGTTGTGGCACAATGTAATATTGGAGTAAATGAAGACTGATTTAATGCTTCACTTGCTTCTTGGAAAAATGATTGGTTGCTTGATTTGGGAGCAACTTGCCACATGACTCATAAAAATATTTTTTTGAAGAATTTACTGACATTGTTGATGGAGCAGCATACTTTGTAGACCAATCATAACTCAAGCCATTAGGGCTTGGCACAATCAAGCTTAAATTGCCTGTTCTTCCAGATTTCCTTCTGCATCATGTTCTATATCTCCCATATCTAAAGAGAAACTTGTTGTCCTTCATCCACATCTACCAGCAAGGTCACTCCATTCATATTTTTGATGGCAAGCTTGAGGTGAGAAAAGCATCTGACCACTCACTTGTCATGAGCGATATAGAAGAAGAAAGGCTTCTCAAGTTGTAGGGTACCTCTGCTCGTGCACAACATTTCCCATACAATTCTCATTATGAAGAAGGTACACTTCCATCAAATTTATTATGGCATGCTAGATTTGGACATTTGAACTATGACATCCTCTGCTTGTTGAAACAAATGGTGTTACTGGTTTGCCTACAATTCCTAGGAGACTTAATCAATGTGATGCTTGCATTCTAGGGAAGCATAGAAAACAATATTTTCATGATTCACATTCAAGAGAACATAGAAAAATTGAACTCATTCATTTAGATTTATGTGGTCCAATGCCTATTCCTTCTGCAAATGGAAATAAATATATGATGATATTTATTGATGACTACACCAGAATGTGTTGGGTTCATTTATTTAAGAACAAATATGATGCTTTACAAACATTCAAGAACTTTCATACATGGATTGAAAATGATGCACAATCTCATATTAGCTCTATTCACACTAATAATGGAAAATAATACACTTCAAATGAATTCGAAAACTATCTTCGCCAACATGGGATTAAACATCAAACAAATGTGCCTTATAATCCTCAACATAACAGTGTAACTGAAAGAATTAATAGGACAATCTTAAATATGGTGTGCTCCATGATGTTTTTAAAAAATGTAAAATTGATGTTTTGGGATGATGCAGTTCTATGTGTTGTATATATAAAGAATAGATGTCCATCTAATGCTATCAGAAAAAAGACTCCCTATGAAATGTGGTATGGGCACATTCCTTTGGTAAAGCATCTCAGGGTCTTTGGTTCCACCTGTTATGCCTTGATACCAAAGGTACATAGAAATAAACTCGGTGGAAGAAGTTGTAAGTGTATCTTCCTAGGTCATTCAAACACCTCCAAAGCATATCGTCTCTATTATGAATTCAATAAAAATTTTGTTGTATCTAAAGGTGTAATCTTTCTTGAAACATCCAAAACTAACAATGTTGTTGAGCAGCAACTTGATCGCTTGGATAGATTCGCAAATGAAAAATCATTTCAAGAATTTGATTATCAGATTCCACATCTTGAAGGGGGGATTCCTATACTAGATCAACCTGTGGAATCTTCTTCGGAAGCACTCTCTCCCTCGCATGAAACTCCAACAGCTGATGATACTTTAAGTGATGTGATTGATAGAATTTGGAGACTCAATCTTGATTCAGTCCGAACTCAATCAATGGAGTAGCCTGGACCATCGGAGAAAGGTCTCCCAAAGTAGCTAACAAAGAAACTCGAAATTGTTCATCCTGATTAGGTTGGAAAGACAGGAACTAGAAATTCAAACTGGAAAAATGGAGGTGATGTAGATGACTCTGATTCACCTGTTGATATGGATGTTTCTTATGATTGTGAATTGAATTTGTCTACAGATTTTGAATCAGCTTCCTTCAAAGAAGATGCTTCTCATAATGAATGGAAAGAAGCGATGTAAAAGGAGTATGATGCCATGATAAAGAATGGCACTTGGAAGCTAGTTGATCCTCCATTAGGAACCAAACCAATTGGCTGCATGTGGGTCTACAAGAAGAAGTATAAAGCTGATGGCTAACTTGACAAGCACAAAGCCAGGCTTGTGGCAAAAGGTTTTGCATAGAAGGAAGGGGTTGACTATGAGGAGACTTTTGTCCCGATAGCAAAATGGGCTACCATCTGGACACTCTTTGCCTTAGCAACTTAGAACGATTGGAAAGTCCATTAAATGGATGCAAAAAAATTCCTTCTTGAATGGAGATCTAAAAGAGAATGTTTTTATGTCCCAACTTGAAGGATTTTCTGTGAAAGGACATGAACATAAAGTATGAAAACTTGAGAAATCCTTGTATGGCCTCAAACAAGCACTGCGAGCCTGGTATGAAAAACTAACTGAGCATCTTCTGAAACGCAATTTCAAATATTATGATCTTGATGATGCAACTTTGTTTGTCAAGAAGGTTGGAAAAACAATTGTATATCTTGTAGTATATGTAGATGATCTTTTGATGACAGGGAACAACAAAAGCTACATTGCATCCATAAAGAAGGAATTGAGGAAAGGTTTTGAAATGATTGATTTGGGTTATGTTCATTACTATCTTGGTATTGAAGTAACTCAACATCCAAAGTGCATATTCCTTTCTCAAAAGGAGTACATTAGAGATTTGTTGAATAGGTTTGGCATGACAAAATGAAATCCTCTTACTACTCTAATGGAACAAAACTTAAAGCTCAGATCCATTGAAGGAAAAGAATTTGAGGATGCAACAAAGTATAGACAACTTGTAGGAAGTCTCAACTACCTAACTACTACCATACCAGACATTTCATTTGTTGTTGGAATCCTCTCCAGGTTTATGCAAAAGCCTTGTGAGGGACATTAGTCTACTACAAAAAGAGTTCTAAGGTACTTGAAGGGAAATCAAGACTTTGGAATCAAGTATACACAGGTGGACGACTTCAACTTGATTGGATACTCTGATTCAAACTCTGATGGAGACAAAGAAACTGGGGTATCTACTTCAGGTTATGCTATGAGTCTTTGATCAGGAGCTTTCTCCTAGAGATCATTCAAACAATCAGTTCCAGCAAATTCCACAATAGAGGCAGAATATGTGGCAGTACCTGAGGCAACAAAAGAAATTGTTTGGCTCAGGAAAATTCTTGAAGATTTGTAGGTAAAACAAGTACAATTGACTCCACTCATGATTGATAATACCTCGACAATAAAGTTGGCCAAGAACCCAAAGTTCCATGATCAAACAAAGCACATCAATACTAAATATCATCTGATTCGACATCATGTTGAGGCCAAAACAATCCATCTCCACCATTGTTCCACTAATGAGCAAATTGAAAACATCTTCACCAAAGCGCTTGGAAGAGAAAAGCTTGAAAGATTCAGAACAATGCTTGGACTCACCAACATCCCTTCAGATTAAGGGGGAGAATGTTGACACCTAATCAACAAGATTGGGTGAATAACTAAAATTGATGTAAATAAATAATAGAAAATATGAAGAGTCACCAGGAGATGAAATGAGCAGTCTCTCCCTCATGTATATAATAAATACCAACCTGAATGAATATCATGAATTGATTTGAGGAGGTTACCTCCTGGTCTAATAGAGTCCATCTCATAGTTCCCCTTCATTGTCTAATACTGAACGGTCCTCCCAAGGAGTTCATATGGAGCTTCCTCAGTCGCTTGAGGACCAAGGTGTTGAACTTGGAATTGTTCTTTGTATCCAACCTTTGTCTTCTCGCCCTCCTCCATCAGATTCCTGGTCACCACAAGAATCTGATCCAAATTCCTATGTTAATCCTATCCAGACACCCGAGAGTCTTTAGACTCAGAAAGTCCACAAAGACTGATTGCTTATCCATTGAACCCATTTTTTGATCGTGTTGTGATATCCCCACAGCATTCATACAGTCCGTACGATCGGCTTGGTATTCCTTTGGAGTTATCTCCTCAAACATATTTGATTCCTTGTCACCAGTTGTTTCCATATATGGAGTCATAAGGGGAGATCCCTGTCTCCTTTTCGGGTCATTAGAAGTTTCTGCTACCCACACTCCTCACATAGATGATGAGCAAGGATATACGTTCCCTCTAGAAGGTTTCCCTTTCATGGGAAGGGTTCCATTTCTCTCTTATCTCAAGTTAAGTGAGATCATATTTTCGCATGGTTATACCACTATAGCTTAGTTGGTTTCCGACACTCCTAGTGCCTTTCCATTTTATCAGAATCCCATCTGGTCTTCCAGCGCTATGCCTACATCAGGTCCGTTCGTTTAGAACACGACCTCTCAACCGATTGTGCAAACTGTAGTCACTTCAGTTCTAGTTCAACCTACCATTTCATCTCAACCTATCTCATTGTTTTGACCAACTCTTCCAGTTCAACCGTCAGTCTCAAGTCAGTTGTCAATGAGTTCTTCTATCCCTCAGGCGAGTGGACAGACTGTGCCACTGCCTGGGGGGCAAGATCCAAATATCGCCATGATGTCCTGCGCAACTAGTGTGAGTGGATTACAAAATCACATGGTTGGAATGAATCAACCCTTTTACATGTTGTCCCTAACCTTTTTGGTCCATATTGGTTAGGTAACATCCAATACCAGCAGCCATATATGGCTCAGGTCCCATTCCAACTGGCTTATGTCCCATATGGTTAGCAAGCTATGGTAAATCCGCCTTACATTCCTTAAGTTGGGCCTTATGTTCAGCTTGGCCAATCCATTGTGCCTGGTGGATATGGCCAGATCCAATTCAAGAACTATAAATACCCTCAGGGTATCACCCTAGGAACTATCTAGATACCCTTACAACAACAAGGACAACCTTCGCATCAGCAAGGACAATCTTTGTAGTAACAAGGGAAATCTTTGCAGCAGCAAGGGCAAGCATTGAAACAAAAAGGACAACTTCTACAACCAAAAGGGAAAGCCTTGCAACAATCGCAACAAACTTTACAGTCGCAGACACAGTTTTTTCAAGAGTCCTCCCAACCTTTATCTTCACAAGGCCAACCTCTATAGCTGGAGGGCCAACCTTTACAACAGTAAAGCCAACCGTTGCAGCAATAAGGTCAGCCTTGGAAGCAACAAGCCTTATATGTGTATCAACAAGGTCAGCCTTTGCAAGGTCAAGGTCAACCCCTGCAACAGTAGGTTCAAAACCCTTAGGTCCAGGGTCAGCAGGTTCAACAACCTTATAGCCCGTATGCCGCATACAATACTCATCAGCGGCCTATGGGAGGGAAGTATCAAACCTACCCATGACAGAATGCTCCTTATGGGCAAGGTAACCCTTAGTGGGGACAAAATCATATTCCATACAGACAAAATCTGCCACTATGGGGGTAAAATCCTTACCATAAAGGATGGACTCCGCAGTTTGGGTCTCCTCAACAACCCTATATGCCGTTTAATACACAATTTCCTTTCTTGGCCACGTTGGACTTACCTAATGTTTCCAGGCTCACGAATGATCCCATTCTTCATTTTCCATACTAGCCTCCAGTTCCATCAAATATTCCGAGCGATTGCCCCAAATTCGAGGGAAAAGTGAAGGAGGATCCATAGGCCCATGTGATGACATATCACCTCTGGTGCTCCTCCAATTCATATGTCGATGATTCTATCCATCTTCTACTTTTCCAAAGGACTCTCATAGGTGCTTCCACCAAGTGGTACATTGAATTTCCTCGAGGTACCTACGGTGACTTCAAATCTCTCACTATGGCTTTTATCACTCATTTACAACTACCACTTCGCTATGAAACTAGCACCCTTTTGCTTACGTCACTAACGAAAGACTACACAACCCACATCTTTGATCATATCCATGAATGGAGACATCAACGTCACCTCATCAAGTTTGAAATTACTTATGAGTTGTTGACAAAATGCTTCACAAAATCATTCATCAGCAAAATTACTAAGGACATAGCTAGGGGTGGTTGTGTTACTAAAGAACAATCTATCGCCTGTTCTTAGTATTTAGACCTATTCTATTTTCAATCTAGAACATTGTATGAGATGATACCTGATGCTCTAAGACCATAATCAGATCTCATAGCATTGAGGTATCTAGATTCACCACCCGTTGATGGTGTGATTGGTTTCATGTCTTAGACTCCTTCGAAAGCTTCTTTGAAGTAGAAATTGGTCTTGAACACTGGTTCCAATAATCCCTCTAAGAATTCATCCAGTCCTGGTAAAACCTCTGAGGTTCATGCTATCTAGTCTACCACAATAGATAAATCATTAAAGGTAAAAAGAAAGGCAAAAGTAAAGCTAAAGTCAATGCCCAAAAACAGGACCCTCCTAAATCTTGTATTGATGACGCTTCTCGATGAAAGCCAAACTATCAATGCCTCATCTATGAGGAGGATCATTACATTAAATATTGTTTTTGATGATCTGAAGTTAGTCGCTTAGTAAAAGGGACTTCGACTGTCTTAAAAGAAACCTTTCCATCACAATAGACCCAATTGGTATACTAGCCTCATTCTTCTACTTCCTCAGGTTTCCAAGTGTTCATGATGCAAGGTTTGTCACCTATCTCAATCGCAACTCAAACCAAGGACTATCAAGCTACATCTACATAGACCACGGAGAAAGAAGCCAATGATGCTCCTTCAACCTCTACTCCATCCTCTTCTGGTCCGCTCCATATCGAGTGCCCTAACAGTGAGTCCTTCATCTGACCACCCCCTAAAGGTATTCTTTGGAAGTCATATTTCAATCCAAATGCTAGTGTTGCGCAACATTACAATATTGTTGAGGATTTAGCTCAGGCGCCTTCAGTGATGTCTGCCTTGGAGGTTCTTCAATCCTGTCCAATGCAGTGGAAGTCAATTCTATCTACTATAGGTGTTGTTGATCCTTCTGATTCAAGTTCGATTACTTTCGATCTAGAGAATCATGTACCTCATCTTCCTCGTCAGATCACATTTCTAATCCAGGTCCTTATCAAAGAAAAAATGATTCATCGAACAATTATTGATGAGGGTGCCTCAACCTACATCATGTCCGTTTGGTGTTGGAAAGCCATTGGCTCTCCTCCTCTTAACCAATATTTGAACACTTTGGAAGCCTTTGATACCAGAGGTTCGCAACCATACGATACTCTCACAAACTTATCGATTATGTTAGAAGGCAAGACTATTGAATTAGAAGTAGAAGTTTTGGATGCCAATCTCAACTACAACCTTCTTCTTGAGCGAAGCTAGACTCACGCCATGTTTTGTGTGTGTCTTCTTCATTCCGTGCACTTCGTTTTCCTCATGAAGGAAAAATAGTCACGGTTGATCAACTATCTTTATTTTCTTCCGGTTCATCTAACAGTAACATTCCTTATGTGGGAAATACTGATATTCC
Organism: Pinus taeda; assembly: GCA_000404065.3. Classification (NCBI taxonomy): domain Eukaryota; kingdom Viridiplantae; phylum Streptophyta; class Pinopsida; order Pinales; family Pinaceae; genus Pinus; species Pinus taeda. The sequence continues at coordinate 37,659 of APFE031670918.1, forward strand.
TTACGAGAGCATGGGTGCAGGTATCTTCAAAGACTCTGCGTGAATGGGTACTTTTACTCTCCCACCTTCGCATGTTCATTCAGTTAATATCATCTCAGATTCCACGGATCCTTGGATTATCCCTTCCGAGGATAAAATTGACTCATTTGGCGATGCTATGGCTTTAAGCCCATTGGAGATAAATTATCAAGAAATTGTTTTAGCTTCAATGGCCACTTTAGAAAGTCATGTTCACTTCAGTGTAAACTTGAACAAGTATGTGCCATCCCCTTAGCTTGGTTCTTGGGATTCTCTAGATCCCTTGAACGATACATTCTCCACTGGTAAGAGTATCATGTAGGTCATGTCTCTGGAGGAAGTTCAATGGAATGGTCTACATCATCATTCTTCCTTTCTCCCTCAACTTGATGAGATGCCTTCCTATCTTGAAGTGTCTATTTCTCATCCTTTTATGCCTCTGTTTCAGACACCTATTCAGGTACATGAAATTTTGTCAAAAGGTAATATGGGAAACATCAGTGCAACCCTACCCATTGACATTTTAGTTCATCCCAAAATTGTCCAAATATTTCAACTGGGGGCCTTCTATGAGTTTTACTCTATTGTTTGTCCAAGTGGATGCTTACATGTCATGTCAATGATGAAACTCCGATTTTATTCTCTATTGATTGAATACCCGAGTCCAAAAATGGACTCCATCTGAACATTTTATGCATGCAATTCGTGTAATAACGTTTGTACATTAGTGTGTTAATTAATTAGTGTGCATTTTGATTTTTGGTGTGTTTGTTTGCTTTGTAGACATGTGTTTTTTTTCTTACCCTATGTTCCACTCAGTTTCTAGATGTCATTAGATCACTACATTGGTTTTTCTGATGGTCCTTGTCGTAGCACACAAAACCTCTCCTCCACAGCATGGGTACTCTATGACCCTAATGGCGAGATGATTAACTTACAAGGTATCTACCTTGGTCGAAGAACCAATAATATCATTGAGTATGGTGCAGTTATTGAACTCTTGTCAGAAGCAGTTTCTCTTGGCATTGTAGATTTAGTTGTTAAGTTGGATTCACAACTTGTCGTGTTACAATTAAATAATCATCATTCAGTAAGAAATCCACAAATATTGCGTATGTATCTGTTAGATTTCCAGAAAGAAATTTTGATTACATTATATATCATCATATTCCACATAATTTAAATACATTAACTAATACATTAGCAAATTTTGTTCTTGATAGACATTTGCATCATTTGTAAAACTGAATCATGTTATGAACACATAAGTAGAAATAAAACATGCACGCATATATATATATATATATATATATATAATATATATAATATATATATAATATATATATATATATATATATATATATATATATATATATTATATATATATATATATATATATATATATAATATATATATATATATTATATATATATATATATATAGATATATATATATAGATATATAGATATATAGATATATATATAGATATCACATCTGCTAGAGTGTTTACATCAAAATGTCAAAAAGTATAGTGTTTTGAGACACTTGGCTCTCAAATCCTATAAAATGTGTAAAAGAGTAGAATAAATATCAAGCTATGCGGTTATCATGGTAGCACGTGAATTCTCTGATCACTCAGCCTAATAGCTGATGCAGTCTCACAGAGACTCCAACTGTATGTCTCTACCAATGCAGTGGAACATCATCGATGGTGGCATAATCTGGAACCCCTCGTGTGATAGCCTCCAGGTTGCACTCCATCTTGGCTAAGGAGTCAACCTCTTCCTCGTAGTGTGCAGCCACTATCAGATGGGCACCTCGCCATCAAAGTGGTATCAGAGCATAATTGTGATTGAAATAATTGATCGCAAAAAAATAAGGGAATTATGTAGAAAAGGACTTAGAATAGAAATGTGTTTTAATTTGTGTATGCAGGAAAGGGAGATCAAAATTTAATTTGATAAATAGTAGGCACACAGAGATAAAGTGTAGTAGAACTTGCAGATGCAAGGGAAAGAGGACAATCCATTCAAAGTACAGGTAAATGGAGGAACAAGATCATGCAGAGATATTGAAGGTGAGATGACATTTTTTGTTTGATTTGATTTGAAGATTGGAGAATGTGTGGGTTTTATATTGATGCATAGGTAACAACATAAGGTGGTGAGAAGATTGCAGCAACCTAGAGTGAGGAGTGCTCAATTGGTTCCAAAGGAAAGAACTAGAGAAATGCTAAACGGCAAAGCTTAGAGGAGAGAATCTTAGTGAGGCATATGTAGCAAGAAGGAGACTTGTTACTGTAGAGGTATTGTTGCAGCTCACAAAGGCAATTCCACAAAGGAGGTGGGTAGAATTTCTAATGGGTAATGAAGGAAGCTGGTAAGGCTTCTATGCGAAAGAAGAAGTGGTCAGAACCAAGTATCTCATGGTGATTGAAATACAAGAGGATAGTTATGTTCTTGAGAAGGTGCAGATGAGTTGAAGCCTAAAGGAGCAAAGAAAAGTGCTCAAAGGAGGGTCCAGAGATAGAGAACCAAGGGCTTGCCAAAATACTGAGTATAGAGGAAAGCTTGGTGAGGTAAGTGGCAGCAGGGAGGACTTATTGTTGTAGAGGCTTTAATGCAGCTCATAGTAAGTAAGTGAGGAGCTCACAAAGATATAGAAGAAGATGGCTACTGATAGTCATAGAAGAGGTTCTGAAGAAGACCACAACAAAATAAAGATGAAGAAAGAGGATGCCAAGGAAAATGGCAAGAGAATGAGTCAAGAGGAAATTGACAAAGAGATTCTAGAGATGAAAGAACAACTTGATGTATTGATGAGGATACTAGAGGAAAGTCAGAGACACCTTTGGGTATTAAGGAAGAATCCAATGAAGTGGCATAAATTACAGAGAAGGCTACAAAAGATGAGAAGTCATCAGGTGAATATGTAATTAGTAGAAGAGTTGATGAATCTTGAACAGGTACTGGGTGTTCATTTGAGATCTAAAGAACTCAAAGAAGCTGAATCGAAAATGGAAGTGTCCATTTGTGAACCAGAGTAGAGTGAAATTATGGGTGAAGAAGAAGGAACCATTGATGATTTTCTGAACTGTTGGACAAATGCAGGCCAGCAGGAAAATGTAAAACCTTGTATTGTTGAATCTAATAATTTTGATGTGATTACAAGTTTTGCAGAGGATGAGCAATCTTTTGAAGCTGTCAAAAGGATGGAAGATTATCTTTCAGAAGATAAAAACTCTAAAGTAAAAAAGGATGGAGAATATCTCTTAAATGAGAAAAGCAGTGAAGTATTAAAGAAAAAATAATTTGATAATGCATTGATATTTGAAACTGTGACAACACAGGAACAATTTCTTGTGAAAAGAAGGAGATGAAATTCAGTCTAAAGAATTGATATGTGAAGCAATAGTTGAAACTATTGAAACTTGTGATTTTCAAACTAATAATTTTTGTATAAGTGTAGGAATCATAAGTAATGATGAAGTACTTATGAAGTGTCACGGAGAACTTGATCTGTTGGAGTATTTGTTGGGAAATTTAGAGTATGATAGTGTGATTGCAGAGGAAAAAGTTCATTTCAGTGAACAAAGATATGAAGACATCATTAGATCGGATGTGTGGAACAAAGACTAAGTGATAATCTTGGAAATACTTTAGAGAATTATTTGGAGAATTCTTTAAAGAGGTTGAATCAGCATACTGATGTGCTGATAGAGTAGGAAAAAACAGAGCAGCATACTCATGTGTTGCCAAAAGAAGAAGAGGCACTGAGGCCTTATGTTTTCTATTTTAACAATTTTTTTATGAGTGCAGGTTTAGTTGTAGATGCTGGAGAAAATTTGGCACAGATAAGTAGCCAAATGGAAGAAGAATATTTTATGGAAGAATTCAATCCATGGAAAATAGCTGTTTAATTGCTGGAAAGAATGCTGGAAATTCATGATTCATACAAAAAGAGATAATCATGAAAGAGGGTAAGGATGAAAAGGAGGCCATTGTAATCAAAATAAACGAAGAACAAGTAGGAGAAGGTGATGTAATTCGACAACTTCAAGGAGAAAAACAATATTTTGAAGAGTTAGCGAAGAGCAACAACAACTTGAAACAAAGAAAATGAGGCAGGAACAAGTGGCAGAGTATGGACCAGGCCAAGGATGTGCAGGAGACATAGATTGAAGAATTCTGGAAATTAATGATGAAACAGGCCATAGGGAGGAAAATGGTAGCAGCAGGAAGGATGATCAATCAGAACTTGAAACTGATTGATAAAGAAATGAAGATGAAACAGAAAATAGCAGACATACAACAGAAACAAAGGAGCGAAGCATTTGGGTGGTTACAAACTAAAGTTTGGGACCCTAGAGCTTTTATATAAACTTATGAACACACATGATAAGGATATCATGAAAATTTTCTACTTTGGGAGTCTGATGCAGGAGCATTTAGCCCAAGGAAAAACATTGTATTTTAGTAGACATAGGGGGTCATGTGTTTTCAAGGAAGTTGGTTTCCTAAGTGGGAATTAATATAAATATTTAGGCTTTTGAGTGATGTTAATGAGAATAGGACGTAATTGAATATTGTGAGGCATATTTGTAAATGTTCTCGAATGTAGGAGAACATGAGAGACTTAGGATAGTTGAGAGAGTGGGGGATCAAGAATTGATTGTAAATCTTAGATTAAGAGTTAGTTCATGAATTTATGGATTAGAGAGGATCTTTAGGGATGAGGAAGAGATTTAGGATTTTGTTGAAGAATTTATGGATCTACACCAAGAATTGGTTTTAGAATCCCTTTGTATAAATGTAAGCCAAAAGGCAGAGAAGAGGAGTTAGAGAGTTATATGGTTAGATGGTTAGCTGGTTAGATAGTGCTAGCTATAGTGTGATTGTAAGCCTACAACAAACTATAAAATAGAGGCCATTGGTATTGAATATCAGGCCAAAGGGCGAGAGAATCTGATGTAATTACATTTTTATTAATACATCAACTCTGTTTTGAGTATGTGTGCATGTAGAGCAATTTAATTATAGTCTGTGTGTGAATTGTATATTTTGTAATAGAGGTTGCAGATAGAGCTAGGAAGACTACACAGAGGAAGTTGAATGATTTGGAGGAATTATAATGGATCAATGAATCCAATTGAAGGATTAGAGTAAGGCTCTAGAATGATATTGATGTGAAGATTTGCAGAAGTTAGCTCAAGAGGGAGTCAAGCAGCAAAGAACAAAAGGAAAAAACCTTTGAAAAACACGAAGCCACATAAACATTAAAGAAATGGCCCAAATCCAAGGTGAAGAGATGGATGAAGAGTGAATACATAGTAGCTATTAGATTGGAGTGATCAACGAATGAGATTTGTTAAGAATGAATGATAGAGATCCAAAGGGATGAACAACGAAGATCGAATGTGGAGGTAGGAAGTATGATTGTTGATAATCGGGGTTGAAGTCTGTTATTTAATCTTAACGTCGATCTCAGATTCGACACTGAGATCGAATTCAACTATGGGGGTTGAAGGGAAGTTAAAACATGTGTATGTTGAATACCCGCAAACCACAGGATCGAGAAATCTCATCATCCAACGGATATCGGGTGCTAAAATAATCAAAATTTAATTAAGAAATCGGACCCAAAATTTAATAGATTGGGAGTTTATAATATCCATCGAGTCCATAAAGCTGGTTAAGTGTTAAGCAAGTTGTTCACCTGGAATCACTGTGGACCGTCGGATCCACTAAGTGTAGATCAATAGTGAAGGACTGTCGAGCAAGTTTTTCTTGATCAGGAAGACATCAACCATTGATCTGATGGTGGAAGATCAATGGTGGAGATTTATTCGCATCACAAACGTTAAATGGGGTTGTAACGGGTGTGAATGAATGTGACATGCGATGTATAGTGGAACCGATAGAGTTATATGGCATAGTTTGTAGTGTTTTAAATCCAATAGTGTGATCACATATCGGATGCAAAGAAGTCCTAAAAGTCATGTGTTAGTGTGACCACAGAGAACTTGATATTGCGATAGCGATAAAGGAATTCTAGAGAACTGTGCAGAGGCTTTAAAAAGTGCGAAAAAAGTATGTTATGTGTTGGGTTGTGTTATATTCTTTCCACATAGTTAACAAGGGGTTTGAGGGGTACCTGTAACCCCACTTTATGGGGTCCGAGGCAGCGCCCTGGAAAATTTTGGTTTTGGACCCTATGTTAGGTTGGGTGGACCCACCTATGGTTTTGTGCATGATTTCCGCACATGTTTTTTGGATGCGATGGTTTTTGGTCCATGGTATTGGATGCGATGGTTTTTTGGTCCATGGTATTAGACGTGATGGTTTTTGGTCCATGGTATTGGATGCTTCGACATGTATAAATATGTATTGTAACATTGAAAGGAATATAATGAAAAATCAAGATGGTAGTCCCGGTTTTTGGATCTAGGGGAAATATCTGTGCATATGTGTTTTATGTGTTATGCTCTCGCATTGTTTATTTTTCTGTGATTTAGAATTCGTATGCAGGTAATTTTTGTACAGGGTTAAAACCCACATTATGCATGCTTTATGGGTATTTCCATTGTAGATGGTTTATAATGAATTTAGCATGGATATAAGGGTTTATGGGTTAAGTCCATGGTATAACCAATGTTAAAGAGTTGTTTAATTATATATGCGGGCCTATATATTTGGGTTAATAAAAGGTAATTTAGGATTTAGAAGGGTTAATTAAGTCCTGATAAGTGTATATGAACTATGGGTTAGCCTATGTTGGGAATTAGTAAATCATTATGCATAGGAATTGATTAATGGGGCCTTAACATTAATATTGAGGATTTAACTTAGTAGAGAGTTTAAATTCCTAGGACAGACAAGATATGTGCATAATCCATGCAAACTATGGGTAAAGAAAGAGTAACCCTACATCACCTACACTGGAGGATCACCAGGTAGAATACTAAACAACCATGGTGGATTTTGAAGGTGAAATTTTTAACCAAATTGTATCTATTTTGATTGATTTAGGGGCTAGTCTAAGTAATGTTAGTCCTAAGATAATAAAAAAAATTCATTTGCAAACCATTAAATTTAAGAGACCATGGATGGTACAACTAGCCATGGGGACTAAAAGGAGGGTGGTAGCTAAGGTAGACAACTGTCTAGTTGAGATAGAAGGCCAACCAATAACCGCGAATCTGAATGTTTTACAACTAAGATTGTATGACATTCTAATTGGCATGCATTGGCTAGAAAATAATTGGTCTCTTATAAATTGAACAAATAAAACCACTAGTTATTTGCATGAAAATGGTGTGAAGCAAGGAGTGTAGGGATTAAAGAGACCCCTGAAGATAAGACCTATTACAACTTCAAAATTGGAAAAATGTATAAGGAAGGGATGCCAAGTCAATGCATTACATATTGGGTATTAAATTTCCAAAGGAAATACTTCTACGTTGGGAGACCTTCCAATTGTGCAAAACTTTGTTGGCGTCTTTCCTAAGGACATTCCTGGGCCACCTCTGAAAAGAGATATAGATTTTACCATTGAAAACATTTCAGGAGATGCTCCTATATCAAAAACATCATACTATATGAGTGTCCCAGAACTAACTTGACTTAAAATGTAGTTACAAGAGTTACTAGACAAAAAATATATTCGCTTATGTGTGTCACCTTGGGGAGCTCTAGTGTTCTTTTTGAGAAAGAAATATGGAACCTTACGATTGTGCATTGATTACAGACAATTAAATAAGCTAACCGTAAAAAATAAGTACCCCTTACTAGACATTGGCGATTTATTTGATAAATTAAAAGGGGCTACTGTATTCCCTAAGATTGACCTACATTACGGGTATCATCAGATACGAATCAAGGAGGAGGGCATATATAAACAACCTTTAGAATTCATTATGGGAATTATGAAGTTGTAGTTCTACGCTTTGGACTAACTAACACACCAACAATGTTTATGTGTCTGATGAATAGTGTATTCCATCAATACTTAAGAAAAATTTATATATTTTTTTATAGATGACATCCTCATGTATTTGAGAAATATGGAGGAACACAAAAAGCATCTGCAACTTGTCTTGTAAGCCTTAAGGGAGCATTAGTTGTATGAAAAATACAATAAATGCAAATTTAAAAAGAAAAGATTCAGTGTTGAGGACATGTGATTACGAAAGATGGAATAGTTGTGGACCCAGAGAAAATAAAAACTATAATGGAGTGGCCAATACCCAAGAATGTAGGTGATATAAGGTCTTTCATGGGGCTGGATAGGTACTATAAGCGATTTATCGAGGTATTTTCAAGGGTGGCATATCCCATCACTTTCTTGTAGAAGAAAGGAATAATTTTCAAATGGACAACTCGATATCAAAACAACTTTGACCAATTAAAGCACTTACTTACCACTACTCCCATTTTGAGAATTTCCGACCGAGACAAGGAATTCATTGTCAGTACATATGCCTATAAGGAGGGTGTAGGGGGGATATTGATGCAAGATGGGTGATTTATGGCCTACGAGTCTCAAAACCTGAAGGAACATGAACAAAAATACTCAGCTTATGATTTGGATTTAACTGCGGTTATTCATGCTTTAAAAATGTGGCAATATTTTTTTCTTCAAAAAAATATCATACTGATGACAAATAATAGCAGCTTACCAAATTATTTTAAGTGACCTACATTGAATTCTCAAAAAGTAGGTTGGATTTCCTTTTTAAGTGAGCTTTAATTTGAAATGCAAGGAAAATGTAAATTAAATTAAATAACGTAATGTAAATTAAATAAGCATCACACTGGTAAAGGGAACGGTCCACGACCTATGCTATTATACAATAACAATAGATTAGAATTTTGCAACTACTTAATGCATGAAAAGTATTGTAACATTAACAATAAATCACACATGAATCATATCTGAAAGGAAATAAAAACAATGATACATCACCTCTAACTAGTGATCCGTGTTAAGAAGGAGGGCCCTTCCTTCCTAGTAGGGTTTGGTGAATTATACAACACACAAGCTACTCAAAAGAAAGGTATGACGCTGATTATGGTAAAGATTTTTATTAATGAAAAACTAAATTACAAGATTATAGTGCTGGTACTCCCCTCTCTATTCTCTTCTATGTGTGTGCCTCGTGGGTAGAGAGTACATTCTTTTTCAATTACAAAATACATTACTATTTTCAAAAGACAAGACCATCATGAGAATCTCTCGAGTTTCATGTGATCTAAATCAAGAATATACAATAACTATATTTTAAAAAATAACTCTAGTTGAAACCAAATTGTAATGGTTTGTCAAATACTACAATGATTTGTTAATTAAGAATCATAGCCATTTGAACTAGGCTAGTTGCATTGCCCACAAATGTCCCCTTCGATGGTTGAATTTCCTTTGACTGGATAACTTTCCAAATCAATCTTCATTACTAAAATTAGGATAACTACATGTCAAAAATGAGTTCAACATGTATCAACAACATCAAAAAGGTCTTCACTGCATTCTCTGCAAGGAAAAACTGGGAGATATAGTCTTGTAACAACACCTCAACAAGCCACACACATTGTAACAACCCTTTGTCAATTTATTGATAAAATTATCTAAAGAAAGTAGCTCTTGTTTCAGATTATAAGAAAAACTAGATAATAACGATGACACATAAAAAGGAAATGTATTTTGGTTAATGATTATTGTTAGAGTGGTGAGTTATGGATGTGAGAGTCAAAATGATAAGAAAAGGTAAGGAAAATAGGTGCTAAACGGTGTCAATTCTATGTCACAACACGAGACAAAACTATTTCATAAATGCCACATAGAAGCTAGTTACAACATGTCTCTAGAGACTTAAACCCAAGCAGATAGGGAAACATATTATTCACCAAAGAATTCAAGCTAATATCCTTTGACCACTTAGATCATATTTTAAAATTCCTTCTTTTGTTTTTTTCTTAGTGTAAGAATCCAAGAAAAATATAAGATTGTACAATTACATGTTTTATCGATATCTAAGACTCAACCTCTTGTGGCTCAAATTTCCAAATAAAAGCACAAAACATAGCAAAAATAGATATTAAGATCTATTCAAATAAGTTTACCTCAAATCCTTAGCTGAAATCAAGGTTATCTGCACCTTCATCTTTAAATTCTGGTGAGTCTTGCCACTAGGCAAAAAATAAGTAAAGTGCAACTTATACATTACTATTTAGGAATTGAAATTGTTTTGATGTATTTTAAAATAAATTAGAATATCTATGTCACATTCACTTAGTCTATGGGGAGGAAAAAGTTTGTAATATGTAGAGATATGTTATGTATCATAGAGAATTCATTTATCCATTGGGGGGTGTTAGAAATAAATGATGAAGCATAATTTCTCATATATTGTTACAATGTTAGTAATATATTTTTAATTTGGAAGATAACTGATAGAGTCTAGCAATAAGAATGTTCAATTACATAGCTATGTGTCCAAATTGAAATTTAGTTTTTAAGGGATCTGTGTGTGTGTCCTATTTCAATTTATGAAATAGGGAACAAACTGTTTCTGCAAATGAATTCATTTGTTATGTGTGTTTAGTATTTGTTTCATATTACTAAATCTATTATGAGAATTTGTATAAATACAATATTTTGTTCAAAATTAATCTTCTTTCTTTTATATAAGAGTGGAATCACTAGAAATTTAGTTGTCACCAATAAATGAATACAATACTAAAGTTTTTTTTATATTTCTTTCCTAATATTATTCATGGTAAGTATTGATGATTGGTTACAACTACATTTGGTGATTATTCACCTACATTAATATGGGTTGCATCTACTAAGTATTATGATCAAATATGTTGAAAACATCTAATATTTCACTATTTTGTAATTGAACATGATAATGTGCCATCAAATATAAGGAACTATGACTATATTTGTAAAAACAAAAAAATGGAAGATGGGATACGTACTACAATAAAGGATTTTTGCAGAGAACTCAATGACTTACCTAATACTAAATTGACTAAAAGATTAATTTTAATTTTATCACACACCTTCAAGCCATAAAGGCATACTAGACTATATGTCAATCTGAGCTTATAAACATGATAACCCAACTAAACTTTTGAACTATGTTTTTCACACTGAGTGAAGTAGACACTAAATGGCCAGAATTTCATAAGATTATGATTGACAGTGCACCTCTTACTCTAATAAATAAACATGATTGGAGCATCAATAATGTTATCAAATATCTACATATTATTGTGATGTACATACACCACCCCTTCAATTTTTTTCATGATGAAGTCATTGTAAAATACCTCCATGATAAGTATTACTACTATGGGTATGAATTTTCTACCTCTAACTTATCATATATCAGTTCAATATAATATTTTCATATTTATTATACCTTCATATATTCACTATAAACTTGATAGGTACAAGTTGTAACTGAATGGGACATCATCTATCCATGTTTTATTATGGTTTCATGGTCACCAAACATGGAAAAGTTGGATAGGAAATATGAAGACATACTTAATGCTACAAAAAATATTTTGATAACCATGTGTGAGAATGTAAACCTAATGATATCAAAACTTAAAAAAATTACCAACTTAATGATAACTCTCCAAGTTTCTAATTTTTTAAGAGGTCACAATTTAAGTGGCTAACTTTTATACCCCCAATACTGGCACTACTAGTAGCACCTTTGTTTCCATGAGCCCCTTCAATCATAGTATTGACTTTGGGAACCTTCCACTTTTAGGTTTCTATAATATTATGATTCAATTGTTCCATATTTATTTCCATATTACTTATTTTCATCCATATTTATTTCTAATTGTTCCTTATTTTTAGTCATCTTACCTTCAATCTTATATTCTATTTCATTTTGAGAATGAACCAATTCCACCCTTTCATTGACCTATCATTCAATTCACTGATTTTAATTTCCAAGTTGGATAACTAATTTTGTATCTCTTAATGTTCTTCATGAGTCATGAAGGAACTCTCTGAATGTTTAATTGAAGAATTCAATTTTGGATCTCTTTCAAGCCCTAGGAAATACTTTTTGGGTAATAAGGATAAAGGAGCATTAGGTGTTATAGTTCTCTAACATGTGTGGGATTCAACAACAATGATCAACCTAATATATGAAGGGAATAACTAATGAGGCTCAATCATGCCCTTATCCATACTATCCAACTACCTAGGTACTAGAAAGTGGTCTCTCCATGTGCCATTCTCAATTTGTTATAGAAACAAGATAATTGAATCACTTATCTAAGGTAGTTTTAGTTATATATAGGAGGCTTCCTATATACCAAAAGGAATAAAAAAGTGTGTATGTATTACCTTGTAGGGTTAATTTGTGAAAATATATTCTTAATAAAATAGGAAAGATGCAATGTTATGAAACCAACTCAAGAAAAGATAGAAAAGATAGATCAACGCCTTAAAATTCAGCCTCTTCAAGGGGGAAACCTCCTTTACAATTCATAAATGAACAATTCTTGGATGATTCAAATGACAAAACCTCCTTTATATATATAGGAGTATAAGGAGTCACAATATA
>APFE031670918.1:55736-72394 GCA_000404065.3 Pinus taeda
CCATTATTGAACCCTTTTGTTTGAGACTTATCAATTGGATAAAAAAAGTGTTGCTTTCTGTATCCTCATAATGTGCTGCCAATTCTTTTGTAAAAATTGCCCAAGTGATAATTTGTTTATGAGAGCAAAGCCATTGATACCATACAAATTGATTTGGTTCCAAATATAAAGTTGCAATACGTACCTTTTCTGTGTTTTGCACATTATTGAGATCGAAAAATTACTCCATCTGTAATATCCATGTTGCGGGATCCTTGCCATCCAACTTCCTCATATCGATTTTTGGAATATGGTGGGTCTTTGATCCCACATTAGAGTCTATGAAATCATGATTAACATTTCTTTTGTTTGCATCATGAGTTTCCTTTACAACCGTTTCACCACTAGTAAGTATTTCTTGTAGAAAATTTGTCAAATCTGTCTTCAAATATGCCATGTCTATCTTCAAGTTTGTCTTCAAATCTACCATGTCTCTCTTCAAATATGTCTTCAAATCTATCTTCAAATATTCCATCTTAGTTTCCATGCCCTTATCTTAGATTCCATGCCATTTATCTTAGTTTTTGTTAGCTTTTGTGAGCGTGACATTTGTTGCACTTGTTCTTGTAATTTTGATATATCATATAGCATTTCTTCCTCTTCTTCGTGAGTCATGCTACAGCTTTCAGGTTCCTTACTAGGTGTTTGCATTTTCTTTCCTCAGGACATCAGTTACTGATAATAATGCTCTACTATGCCCTTTGAATTCCTTCAAAATAATTTTTCAAACCAATCTTAAGTAAAAATTTAAAAGAATCTACACACCTTTTTTCATTTTGTAGGAGCTCGATATTGTCTATGATGTATCTCTGTACTTTCGAACCATCTAGTTCTAAAATTGCAACCTACAATAGCCCTCTATGTCCTCTTTCCAATGCCACCAGTCTGATACAAATTGGATTCTCCAAGGAAGAGTTATTCAAAATCTCCCAGATTATAGATTAGTTCAGTAGAGGAATTTGTACGACTTGCCACGAGTCACTGTTTCGACCTTTGGCTCTAAAAAATATATACAAGAAATTATAGTCCGTTCTCTTTCTATAGCTTCTTACGAAGTTTCAATCCGATGCTCAGAGAGAAGTTATGACGATTTTCCCCAGGTCACCTGTTTGGAATGTCATTCAGGAGTTTGCAAAAAGAGCAACTTCCTCAGATCATATCTCCACAAATATAGTGCAAAATTCTCTGAAATTTGGACCCGAGATTTATCGTGATTTCTTCTCAAATGGTTTTTTTTTAGCTTTTCACACATTGCAGAAAAAAATTTATAGTGAAAATGCCACGATGACCTGTTTGGAGCAGTGAAACCCTAGAATTGAAAGCTCTGATACCAAATGTTATGAAACCAGCTTAAGGAAATATAGAAAATATAGATCAACGCCTTAAAATTCAGCTTGTTTGAGGGGGAAACCTCCTTTACAATTCACAAATGAAAAATTCTTAGATGATTCAAATGAAAAAACCTCCTTTTTATATATAGGAGTCTAAGGAGTCACAATATAACCTAGTCGACCTAACAATAATAATATAAAGCCAAAAAAATAACAATAGAGGGATTCTATGGGGCATAATAATAACAATATGGGGATAGTAGGGGCAAAAAAATATTAATAAGGGATGCAACTACAATATTAATGGGGTAATCACTAGTATTATAGGGACCCAACATGCAAATAATGCATACACTAACCTAAACTGGATTTTTTTTTTTAAAGTAGATTTTCTCTTTACAATATTATAATATAATATGTATATCACACGGCATCCATAAACCATAAATCTATTTACCTCGGATTAGAATATAACTATAGTTCCTTAAATAGAATTACGAAACCATTGATTGGACCACCATGTGCTACAAAAGCGTTAAAAGCAGAAATTTTGTGCCAAAAATCAACAAAATTGGATGCAAAAAAATCACCAATTTTTTTTCGTGGGTGTCTTTTACAAACCCCTCCACATGGGGCCTTCACCCCATGCTATGCTGAACACAACATACAATGCATGTAGGTAGTCATGCAAAGAATATATGTCATATCCAACAAAGTGAAATTCCATATACAAATATTATTTGATGCAATACTACTCAAAGGGGTAACTAATCCAGGTCAATATTGGTGGCCACCTGCCAATTCCACTTGGACCCCCACCATTGCTTCTTTCAATTTTTCATTTTCCTGAATTGTAGAACAATTTACTATTTTCAGTAGTTTTTTGGGTCCTAAAATTCCGGAGCAATTTTGAGGCCCTAAATGACATTTTTTGGAAACCTACTACCAGCGATTTTTTGTCAAAAACATCTTTTCTATCGTAGTCCTCGGAGAGATCTTTCCAATGGGTTATCATGCACATCAAACTGAGATAATATGACCAAGTCACGACCTTAGGAAGTTGGCTGTCCAACTCACCCCAACAGGGCCCATAAACTCTTGGTGTTACATCTCCTCGGGTTAGGGTTTTGGTTGTTTAGGGTTTTCTCTTATTGTTCAATAATAAAAAGGCCCTTGAGCCTCATTGTAAGGTAGTTCAAAGGCATGTAGCCACCACATCTCTTCTCATAGATAAGCTACCATCGCCCTAGTTGGTTTATTTCCATTTATGTTTGTAAGCATATTTCGGTATTTTAAAATAATGAAATGAAGAATTATTTCCACTACATCTCTGTGTTTATGGTTATCTCTCTAATTTGTTACATTCCTATTTAAATCCGGATCAGTGGTATTAAAGCAGACTGCTATTTTTCTCTGTTTTTCTTTGCATGTCCCCAACGAGGTCAGGATATAAGGAGTTAGGGCTTGAACTGGTCAAACCTTTACAAGACTAGCCTCACAAATCCCGATGGACTCCCATGGCGGATGAAAAGAAGGAAGAGGGGGTAGGAGATCCTATCAAAATCTTGCTGAAAGAAGCCCTCAAGTGACAATGGAACGCGATGATGGACAAATTTTCCCAATTCCTTCAGTGGCTACCTAGCGGCAACGCATCAACTTCCATCAGCTACTCTAGAAATGCCACACCATTTAAGGTACAAGTTAATTTTGAAATCCCCATATTTGAGGGTCAGATAGACGTAGATGTTGTCGATAAATGCTTAAATCTACTAGAGGGTTAATTTTCTATTCATGATTTTTCTAGTTGAGAAAAGATTATTTTCACTCTTCTCAAAGTAGCCCCCCACGTTAAGGACTGGTGGAAAACCTATTGTGATCAGAAGGATGAAAGTATAGGCTCACTAGTTTCAGCGGCACCTACTTGGAATTCATTTCAGGATTCCATCAAGGAGTAGTACTACTTTGTTGGAAGCTATGAGGATCAATACATAAAATGGACCACACTATGGTAGGGAAGGGACTAAGACGTGCCCAATTTTACCAATATTTTCCATACCCTTTGCAAAAAGTTGGGTATCAAGGATTCAGAGCAGCATTAGTACTCAAATACTGTGGCTACCTGCACAAGTACATCTAGGAAGAAATAGAATTCCTGAACATCTCCTCCCTTGGCACGACATACCAATATGCCATCAAGGTCGAGCAAAAGTTTAAACAAAAGAAGCGAGCCTTTGGATCTGCGAATTTGAAGCAAGGGAAAGGTTCCCCCAAACCATAGAACAAAGGACAAAGCAAAGGCAAGGTGGCCCACGACAACTCGCCAAAGCTGTAAGCAAAGACTAGTGTCACGAAGACGAAAAAGGACACGGGAAAGTGGTGTGAGTTCCATAAGAGCTCCATTCACAACACAAGTGAGTGTCAGGCCAGGCAATCATTAGTGGCCAAGCTAAAGGTTTCAAAATTAGATGCATGTTCTGACTCTGAGTCAGAACTTGACAAGGGGAAAGACAAAGGGAAGAAGATTATTTATGCAGAGCCCAATGCCACCATCACCACCATGAAGATCCAGAAGGAGGAACTCAAAGATCTAGAGGAGGAGGAGCATCTCTTCCAGTCCCAGATGTGGGTAAAGGGCTCCCCGTTATAGTTCATTGTCGATAGTGGGAGCCAAAAGAACCTCATTTCGGTGGAGGTTATGAAGCGGCTGGGCTTACCAATCATAGCACATCCACAACCGTACACCATCAAGTGGGTTCACCAAGGACAAGATCTTCGCGTGAGCCAACAGTGTCGCCTTCTATACAACTTCAAGCCCTTCACGGATGAGGTATTGTGTGACATTGCTCCCCTTGAGCTTTGTGATGTATTATTAGGACAACCATACTTGTGGAAGTGACATGCTCTGTATGAATCAAGGCCTTGTGTTGTTATTGTCACTTTGGGAAATAAGTTGTAGAGGATGCCGAAGGTGGCACCACCTACCACCATCTCTTTGGTTACTGCAAAACAATGTAGTAAGCTCATTTCCAAAATTGTGAAATTTGTTTTCCTGATGATACGCAATCAAGGAGAGAAGAAGACGGTGCCCACGACCTTGAGATAGGGCCCCTCCGCACGACAACTACAAATGTACAAGGTCATGGAGGAGTATGAGGACATCTTCACCTTCCCCATAGGGGTTCCTCTGCACTATCAGGTCAAACACTCCATCGATCTGACCCCAGGTGCACCGCTGCCCAATGGACCAATCTATCAGTGCTCCGTTCTAGAGAACAATGAAATCAAGACGCAACAACCATTTGAGGTGGAGATAGATGCCTCTGACTATGCTATTGGGGTAGTCCTTACTCAACACAGGTATCCAATGGCATATCATAGTGAGACACTTTCAGACACAATCTAGAAGTATCCCACTTATGACAAAGAGATGTATTCTATTTTGCAGGTCTACCAAAAATGGAAGCATTACATTTTGGGGAAGGAAACAGTCATCCACACAAACCAACGACCCCTACAGTTCATACAGATGCAAGGGAAATTGCAGAATGATCGCCATCAGAAGTGGTCCACATACCTGCAACAGTTCAATTTGAATATCAAGTAAAAGAAGGAAAGCACCAATAATGTTGCAAATTACCTCAGTCGACCACCGATCATGGTGTTAAACACCGTGCTCAACTCTTGTGGGAATGAGACTTATTATTGGCCACTTCTCTACAAAAGCAACATGAGATTTGGTCACACATACCAGACACTCTTGGAGGGTCAGCATGTTCCAGATTTTCACCTCCAGGATTCCCTGTTATGCCCCCTGGGTCACCTTTGTGTTCCTTCAAGCGAGCGTGCCAACATGATTTAGGAAGCACACTATAGTCAGGCTGCTGGGCATTTTGGGGTTGAGAAAATGGTGGCATTACTGCAGAAGTATTTCTATTGGCCGAATCTTCAACAAGATGTCAGGAAGTACATTAGATCATGCACTGCCTATGCCATTGCTAAACCGACCATCAAGAAGAAAGGCGTCTATACCCCACTGCCTACCCCTAGTCGACCTTAGGGATCCATCTCCATGGATTACATGTCAGGCCTTTCTTCCACTAAGCATGGAAATGATTTTGTTTTTGTGGTCATCGACAAGTTCTCAGATATGGCCATTATGGAAACGTACGCAAAGAATATCACAATAGAATCCACTACTAAACTCTTATTTGAACTAGTGTCGGTACACTTTGGGATCCCATAGTCTATCATCTCAGAATCAAGATAGTAGGTTCCTCAGTACATTTTGGTCTAGTCTCTAGTCGATGCTCGACCCCAAACTCACTAAGTCCACAACCTTCCATCCTCAAATTGATGGCCAGACAGAGGTTGTCAACAAGATGATCATACACATTCTACACATGTACAACTCTAAGCATCCACGTACATGTGACGAGAGCCTCCCCTATGTATAACACAGCTACAACTGGGCTCTCCACAGCTCAACTAGCTGAAACTCTTTTCAGGTGGGCTTGTGATTCTAGCCACTATGTCCCATTGATGTGGCCATGCCATTTGCAGCCACTCGCACAGATTCGGCTCATGTCCATTTCGAAACAGATAAGGAAAATGGCTTCATTGACCACATCCAACATATACGCTAGTAGGTTCATGACATTTTGGAGAAATAAGATGCCAAGTACAAGAAACAACATGATCAACATGGGGTGCCACACAAGTTTCAGGTGAGCATCAAAGTCTGGTTGCATTTGCAAAAGGAACGCCTTATCAAAGCGTATCAGAAACTTAGACCACTATGATATGGTCCTTACACCATTACCAACACTGTGGGAAACAATGCATTTGAGCTCAACATTCCCCCATTCCTTGGCCTGCACCCAATGTTCAAAGTGGACCACCTTCGGCCATACTTTCCACCATTACTAGACACATCCGACATTCCAGAACATCTCACACCCACAGAGTTAAATCCAGATTACATGGAACAAACTGCAACTGATTGGATCATGGACACACGGATCAAACACACTCACAAGCAGAATATCCAACTATATTGAGTTGTGAAAGCAGGCCAACTACTTCATTGGGGAAAGTGGCTCACCAGGGACCAAGTTCAGCAAAAGTTTCCTCAACTCATGTTGGAACTCAATGAAATGGGGACCATCGCTTCCTAAGGGGGGATAAATGATCCAGGTGGATATTTGTGGCCACCCACCAATTCCACTTGGACCCCCATCATTGCTTCTTTTAGATTTTCAGTTTCCTTAATTGTAGCATAGTTTACTATTTTTAGCAGTTTTTTGGGTCCTAAACTTACGGAGTTGTTTTGAGGCCCTAAATTGCCTTTTCCATCGTAGTCCTCACAGAGATATTTCCAACAGGTTATCATGCACGTCAAACGGAGATAATATGACCAAGTTGCAACCCTATGAAGTTTGTTGTCCAACTCACCCCAACGGGGCCCATAAACTCTTGGTGTTACATCTCCTCGGATTAGGGTTTCGGTTATTTAGGGTTTTCTCTTATTTTTCAATAATAAAAAGGCCCTTAAGCCTCATTGTAAGGTAGTTCAGAGGCATGTAGTCACCACATCTCTTCTCAAAGATATGCTACCATTGCCCTAGCTCGTTTATTTCCATTTCTATTTCTAAGCATATTTCAGTATTTTACATTAATGAAATGAAGTATTATTTCCACTGCATCTCTATGTGCATGTCTATGTTTATGGTTATCTCTGTAATTTGTTGCATTCTTGTTTAAATCCGGATGAGTAACAAAAGGGTTTATAAGGGTTTCCAACAAGGTGAAACCATGTGTAATTCTTGTGTGTATTCTTCCCAACCATACTAAACCCATTGAATGATATATCCTATGTTATTTAAAGATGTTGAAACACATCTCTAGAAACAAAAATGAAAAAATGAGCTTGCTAACCCCAAAAAAATATCTTAAAATCACCTAAAATTCCAAAATATATATCATAAATTATGAGGATTCATAATCAAAATATTTTTCCACATGCCATTCTCTATGTCTCCTTATTATTCTAAAAGTTTCAAATTCTAAAACTTCACAAAACAATTCTATAGCCAAAACTCCAAGATGTCTCTTTTAGAACTGATTTTAGAATTAGTCGCAAACCCTATCTTCCATTAACTATATATACTAAATAGACATTCATAAATTGAAAGCTTTAAAACTTGTATTTCAAATATATTATAACAATACCTCAAAATTTCACTATCTGAAATGTCTCAAAAGAAATGTTATAGCAAAAACATAAGGATAGCTCATTTTAGACTAATTTCAAGATTAGTCACAATCGCTAAATTCCAAAATATATATCTATGAAAATATAGCCAACTAAAATTTTAATTTTGATAATATTTATTTTTCTAGTTCTCCTCAATATCCTCAAAATTTTGTCATCTAAAACTTCCAAGAAAAAAGGCTATAACAAAAATTCTATGAAGTCTTGGTTGAAGGCAAAAAAAACCCTAGGATCATAGCTATGATTCTAAATGTTATAAACTATGCACCTTTAAAATGAAGATAGCCCTGTATACATGTTAATAGACCTATACAGTTCTTTTTATGAATAACAAATTTACGCAACCAAGTGATATGCATAAGAAAATTACTCTTTCAAGGGTATACATGATACTTAAGGACGTTGCTACTAAATCTCATCAACAATATGATGTAGCACCCAAGATGAATATTTTAACAATGATTAAAATATCTCGTAATAGTCATCAGACAATTTCATTTCAATAATCATTTTCATCACCATAAGTGAAGAACATATTAGCTTTTAAGGATAGCCATTTAAGGACAAAATTAATACCTTCAACTCATGCATTGAAACGATGCACAATGAATAAGTATCATCAATCACTAGGGTTCTTATCCTTTTAGGGGTTCAATTCATCTAATATAAGAACACCAAACTCAATAATCAATTATCCGCAAAATTTAAATATGCTAGAGTTTCTAAAGGACGAACATCATTAAGTCTTGATGGTAGTATCAATGCATCATCCTTTAGACACCTCCATAAGGATAATAAGACATTATTCAATCAACAATATCTTATAACATTGAGTATGACCACAACAATTAGCATTAACGTATTCAAGAATAACATGTTTGTTAGCTTAACATCACACCAAAGTCACTATTATTCATTTTTTTTTAGCCATACAACCCTTAGTGATATAATCAATAGCCCTAGTCATAGACCTTGTAGGTCTAGTGTTTGAACTCCTCTTTGATACCATTTTGTAACATACACCATTTCTCTCTCTGCCTAAACTTGAGGCTAAAGGTACTAAATTTTTTCCTTCACCAATACATCAATTAGTTTTGATACCAACATGTAACATATCTCCATATCAACAACCAAATTTAAAGTTTACTAATCTAAAATTCAATTGTTGGCTACAATATATAAATCAAATTTTCTCAATATAACCATTTTAAAAATATAACAATACAATTTGTTATTAGAACTCACCAATGCACGCTAGTCAATTTGAATATTTCAAATGAGATTTAAACTAGTGCATTCAAAAATTGTTCTACGTGCAAAAATTATATGTTGATAACATTTATAAATTAGATTCAACTCAAATATTCACACGAAATCTACTAATTAGAAGACTTATTCACTCTCTCAAATATGATCTAAAGCCACTGTAAAGTTCAGAACAACATGCACAATGTATTTGTAGCAAATGTAGACTTGTATAAATCAGTACAAAGGGATTCATAACAAACACTATTGGTGAGCTACAACAAACATAACACGTGATTCATAGAAAATTGTACATATTTAATTAAATATATATTGTATCTCATAAGCTACAATCTGGGCATAAAAGAAGCATTTCATTTTCAGCTCTTGGGAGAGAAAATCACTAAGGGTTTATTTCATTTGGAAACCCTAGTACAAATTGTGATATTCAACCACGACGATACCCTTGCTTTAGAATTCTATTAAAAGGAGGGAATTGACCTTGTTGAGACTAATGCTTCAATTGTTGGAAGTTTTGATGTGCATGTGAGAGATGCCCATGATCATGGTTGTTTGAAATTTTTGGCCTGTGACACTAAATTAAGGGATGATAGAGTTAGGTTCATTCAAATTCTTAGGTGGTTACTTTTTCTTGAAGATTTAAGATGTTGTGATGACATTTTTTTTTTATTTTTGGATAATGATACTTTTAGATTATATATGATCAATGCTCCATCACATGAGGTTGAGGTTTAGTTAAGATGTGAATTTTGATGAGGATGTGAGATATTCTAGTTCATAAGGTTATTTTTTAAATATTGACAGGAGAGAGGAGGTCGTTGTTTTATATGTCCATGTAAATGTTAGAGTTAATTTAAATTTAGGGGTAGATAATGTAATAGAGAAATTTTGAGGTAAAAAATGGGCCTCAAAACAAAGATGTACAACATAAATCAACTCTACAAGAATCAATAGGATTCAATATGATGATGTCAAACATGGGGGATGATTCATCATTTTGGAGTAAAAAGGTAAATGAAAGAGAAATGAAGTGATATATTATTATTGTAATTTAATATTTTATATTAACTCATAAGGTTCAAATTTCACATAGAATAGATTCAAGAAACCTAAAAGGTTGTGACTTAATTGTTTAATTATCAAACTTTATATAATATAAAAAATTAATAAAGTTTCAGGTTTAATTATAATAGTAATTTAGTAATATAATTTTAAGATCACTACCAAGCTAGACACCAAATTGGTTTATAAAATCACCTTGTTTGTGGAATAAGAGACCCATCTAAAGCACTGATTTGAGTACTAAAAAGTACTAAAGTCTACAAAAGTGTACATTATGTATCCTCTATGGATTTGAACCTATAGCCTATTAAATAGACACACATGCTTTTAATCTTAACAATAAATAAAACTAGCACAACCTTATAAATTAAGTGGCTAGTAAACTGACAATCCATAATAAGCATCAAAACACTTATCTCCACTTTAGTGTGGAGATTATTAATCTATAAATAAGCTATACCACATGCCCAAAAAAACATAACTCAATTCATATGACACTTGTTCATATTAGTTTTTTTCCAATTAATCAATTTAATTAAAAGGGAAAAAAAAAACATGACAATTTTTTAGATAAATCTCAACATTTGATTTGTGAATGCTACTATTAATCTACAAATAAGCTATACCACATGCCCAAAAAAACATAACTCAATTCATATGACACTTGTTCATATTAGTTTTTTTCCAATTAATCAATTTAATTAAAAGGAAAAAAAAAAAAAACATGACAATTTTTGAGATAAATCTCAACATTTGATTTATGAATGCTACTATAAATATTCTATGAAAGTTAAATCCCCTCCACCCACTTAGTAATTATTGATAATTAAATTAAAATTTGAGAAGACTTATTCCAAAATAAATAAAACTATGCTTAAATAAAAGATAATCAACCTTCATTAATTTTATTATTGATTAAAACACTTTAGATTTTATATAAATTTTCTAAACTAAATTTATTTTTTTATTATAAAATAACTAAAAATATATTTTTGCTTTATCTTTAAGCATTGAATTTTTATTAAATTTATATTTTTAAATACACAATACATTTATAACCCTGAATAATCAAATTTAAAAAATTAGATCACTGGAACTTGTAATTTCAAAAAAAAATCTAAAAAAAAATAATAAAGCATGATAAATTAAACTAATAAAAACACCCAAATCAATGAAATGAAATCTTTTGAATCAAATTCATTGAATGATCTATCTTTTGCCGGAGCATCAGTTACATTACATTAATAAAACACCCAAATCAATGGAATGGAATCTTTTGAATCAAATTCACTGATTGATTTATCTTTTTGCCAGAGCATTATTTTTGTGGAATTCATGAAAGTGGGAGGAAGATGTGAGTTTAAAATATATTACGTACATGGGAATTTGCAAAGGACTATATTCACAAGCTATGAAAAGCCAAACACTCAGTTTAAGACAGCAGAGTCATCAGCAGTGCTTACACAAGTCTGTCATCGTCCTCCATAGCGTTGGAAAGACCTATGTACTTACCAATATTAACCTCACCTGCACCACCACACACTGCAGTATTCCTGCATTCATTCATATCTATATTTTTTGTATTGTATTGCATTTTTCTACATTGAGATGGCTTGCGTTCAATGGGGGCATATGGGTCTTAAATCTTGTCTACTTTTTGTTATATAATTTTTTTTTTCATATAAATAAATAAAATTTTAAACACTAATTCTGAAATTATATATATATAATATAAATAAAAAAAATTGAAAATCTAATTCTTACAATATTTTTGCTTAAAAAACGATGTGTACTCATACACGTAGCAAAGACCATAAGTTAACATAGCCGAAGCAAAGGGTTGGCCATTGTTTTAATACATCAGATGCTAACATATCTATGAATTCCACACCTAGAAAACATTAAGGATTTGCTGTAACTAACCTTTTCAATATGTATGAATTGAATAGAAAATTTCAAATCCATAAACTTTACAGCTTCATACTTGAAACATAAATGGCCATACAAACAGCAGATTTACCCGACAAGGTGCCCAAAGAATATATGCATGTTTCAAATATGAAGGCAGGATGAAGCATCTAATACAAGTCAGAAAACCTGGTACAATTATAATGACTTCAGTCTCATGGATGTGGTTAGATATGAAGGCAGCATAAAGCATCTGATACGAGTCAGAAAACCTGGTAGAATTATAATGACTTTACTGGTCTATGGTACCATTATAATGACTTAGTTTCATGGATGTGATCTAACAGTTAGATAGGAGATCTAATCCCCCATGTTTCGTACTTTAATCTTGAACATGACTATATATACTCGAAAGCTGTTTAACCAAGATTTCTTCAACTATTTCTGTTCCATGATAAATATGCAATATCACCCAAAGGCCTGACAACAAAAATAATCAACATTAACCTCTTTGTCATGTCACTTGGAACCTAAATTTTAAAGAAACAACTCTAAGATAATAATTCTATCTATTAAACTTCAAGATAATTAAAAATTATCAAAAATTAAATTAATCCATTTTGACCTACATGTACCCCCACACATTAAGTGAATGGCATAAACTGTACCGCACAGTAAAATCACGTACCTTGGTTTTATGATATGCATCAAGAAGACGACCATCGCCAAAACAAAGCACAGACCTCCAACAATGATGTAAGCTATCCCGAGAAAGTTGTTCTTCCCTCCAAGAAAATTCGTGGTAGAAAGTACCACCTTCTTCGTGCCACCAAAAGTATAGGTATTATAATTATTAAACAAATTCACTGTAATGCTATCATTTTCTTTGAGGTCCTCCTCAATCCGTCCATACAGCTTCCTGAAGGTTGGAAATGCTGCTGGTCGCATCCATACCATAAGATCCTCTTGCTCACTTAACTGCCATGCTCATCCAAAAGAAGCATTAAGCAATGGTAAGTGTAATCACTGAATCTTAGTTTTTTTTGATGTATAATGAATTAAGTAAAGTTTTTCTGTAAAAATCAAGTAAGGGATTTTTTTGCCAAGACAAGTGTGGTTCAAAACTAGATCAGACCATGGCAAAAGGTTAAATAACTATTTATTTTAATTAATAATTTTTAAGTAAACAATTTTAGTATTTTTTTCTTCCTAAACTAAATTAAAAACAATACATTTGAAACTTGAATTTTTCAGTTATCTCATCCTAAACTGACTTACAAACAAAATATTTAAAGCTGGAATCTCTTCAAAATATTTAAAGCTTGGATCTCTCCATTATCTTGAGACTGACATTACTATTTTTTATATTTACAACCCCTTAAACTCAATCAGTCAACCAGCCAGCCTACTTTATAAAAGACCTAAACAAGGATACTACTTACAGGGATTGATGGATTGAGAGTAGCACCGCCAACCAGAGTTCCATTCTGAAAATTATTGGGAAAAACATTTTTTCCATATTTATGTTCACGATCACTTTTCCACGAAATATCTTTCCTGTTCACTGTAAGCGATGTGTTCCCTCTGGAGAAGTTGTAAGTATCATTGAACAAACTCCAAGCTATGAGTCCACATGGAATAATTGGGAGCTTGTTTCCGGTTTTTGCTTCAGGGTCACAACCTCCTGTTTCATCCTGACTATTGGCATTCATTAACTGCTCGTCGTTTCTGCTGTTAACATACCTGCAAATGTTTTTTTCAATCATGGTGAATCATTATTTTGTTAGAGTAATTTGAGGAGTCTAGATTCAATGATGGTAGGCAGCTTCCTCCTTGTAACGACAAGGAATAAAAAAAATAGATAAATCTCATTGTATCACCCACTTAATAATTCATCTAAAAATACCAAATCTGCAATAACACTTACAGTGCAATCACCCAGTTTAATGTCTATTACTAAAAAATACCAAAAACTGAATTACACGAAAAAATATATAAACAATATATCACAAGTTTTTTTGTAAAAATGGTATGTGATTAAAATTGAATTAACGTTTATTTAATTACCCAAACCATGAAACTATATTTATAAATTTATCTTGAATATTAATTGATTTATTATGGAGGATAAATATTAAATAAATAATATTGTGATTGATTTTTGTGAAATTTGAAATGATGGACTCAAAATGGCATAATAATAATATTGTTGTTGTTTTAACCTCCTGACATTACATTTTTAATAATGATATTGCTTTTTATGGACGTGGAGTACCATTCACAGTTTACAAAAGTTGGCTGAGCTCTAGCACTTCCAATGTGCTACCACGTAATTAATAGTAAATTACCCTGTTGAACGAATAAACCAACATTCAAACGAGTGGTATAACACAATGTAAGGGTTATTTAAACTTGTTCAGGCTTTTATATATTTTGTAAATCAATAAATTATAAATATCATAATTACAATTTTCAATTAGTAATCAAAATAGTTAAGAGAGATAAAATTTACCTTTGTCAGTATTCCAATAAATGTCTAAGAAGACTATAAGAGGGAAAATTAGGGGTTTTAGTTATCAAAGTTAAGAAGATAAAAATTATTATGTATATTTAGCGTCACAAGTTTGAGAAATAAAAATTTAAGTTATATTATATTGTTCTATAAAATCTGTAGGTATTTTTTATTATAAGTTACTGCTACTTATGAGCTCATTTAATAATTATTCTAGTTTACTTGACCATAAACTCATTCACTTAATATATATTATATTCCACCAGTCCACATAGAATATCAGTTTAAACACAAAACTAAAAAATACATTTTATTTTTACAAATTTAAAAAAATTATTAATATAAGCTTTTATTACAATTAATATTCTGCTGCCATAATAATACTATGCATACACGAGATGTTCTGATAGAAGTTATTCAAGCTGGTAAAATACACATAAATTGGTTGCGTCATATTCTTTGGCACCTGTAGAGTGAGAGAAATATTCTGTTACATTCTTTGTAAATAATATTTGTAGTTATGATAATATTTTCACATTTAATGAGTATTTTGTCACAAAGCTAACTCCATCTATTGCTATTTATTACTTGATAAATTAACGATGAGAAACTACAAATTTAGAGAATTGAATACTAGCTATCAGGAATCAAGATGAACCCCTCACTTTTATTATTTGACTGCAGTTTTTTGGAATCGTACTATTTTTTATGTAGGCCAGTTTGACATCGTTATTAACTCTATATTGCTTAGGTATGCAGTCTGTTTCATATTGGTACACAATTTCCACAACCTGAAAATGAGAACAAAATTAAATATGAAATTGAAAATATTCGTTGTGGGTCTTCTAGAGTTAAAATAAAATAAAACTTTAAATAGACATTAATGCTGAGATGAAGAATACATACTCTATGTGATGAAACTAGAGAAACAACTCCAATGGGAATGAAGAAAGCACCCACTAATATAAAGATTGTTATGACCTAAAATCAGATAATCACTTTAGAAGGGATATATTGTAATATATTCTAAAAGCCTTAATAGCTTGAGTAAGCAATAAATAATATATATGAATTTGAAACAGACTCCGCCTTGCGAGGATAGAGAGTAAGCAAAGTTCACTTAAAATACGCTCTGGACTTCATTGCCTCGCAGTATGCTTTTATGCTTAGCATCTAAGTAATATCATACTGCCATCGACTGTGAACTTACCCATCTTGGTGTCAAAAGTGGCTTACATGAAGGGAGCTTTTGTTGAGTGAACTTGGAAACTGGCAACACGAGAAACAGGAAACCTCTTCAATATAAAGTTGCCGAACTAAACAAACTATGCGATTATAAAAGGCACGGTTCTATCATCCATAAAAAAATCACGTACCACAAATTACACAATACTATGGGTTGTAAACTACGAGAATATTTTGGAGAGATGATGTTAAGAAAATATTTTGTAGGATTTCAAAAGAAGCAGACTTGAGAAACAATGAAATTCACATTATTAGATTTTATAGTGAGGTTTGCTTCCCCTTCACAAGATAAAAGGGAAAAGGTCCTCGTAAAAATAACTGGATATCAATGTATCTGATTGTTTAAAATGCAAGGATCACCCACCTTTCTTTTAAAAATCCTCCAATCCTCCAATGCAGGCATGGAGATATTGATGGTATGCAAATATACACAACTAATATGAAAGGAACTTAGTAAACCTAAATGACAAACTCAATGTATTCTGATCTGTTCTTCAATGAAAGAGTAAAAGTCATTGTTCCCAAAGGAACAGCCTGCTAGAAGGTATGGAAGTTGTCTCAATCTTATGTAAACATGCAATGAGGAGAGTCATTTACTATGAACTCATAGTTGTTCATAAAGTTACCTTTCAGAAAATGAAATGCTATAAAAAAAAACATTATAATTGCTATAAAAAAAAACATTATAAGTATATTTATGTTGCTCTGAAATTTGATGAATATGAACCAAGTCAATTTGCTTAACTCAAATCCATTAAATTTTTTAAAATATTTAGAATGTACAATTTAATTAAAATCTCATGAACATTACAAGTAGGGTTGAAAAAGTCAATTGAAAATTGTAGCAGGCAAGTCTAAATGTCTGTTACTCAATAGAAGTCTTGTGGCTTTAGCTATTAGGATGTTTCAGGAAACTCGAATCCTTCAAGTTACTCAAAACTAGTCAAATTGCTCATATAGTTCAAGTATATAAACCTCACTATTTTGCCCATAATATTCATATTCATATAAATATTTAAATACA